>SJYC01055505.1:0-15371 GCA_006408675.1 Madoqua kirkii | reverse complement strand
TTGAAAGGGATGGCAATCTTGATTACCCTGATGGCAGGTAGAGAACTGGAAGGAAAGACCACACATCAGGACAGGAGAGGGACTGCTCAACCACTCCCTCATTATATGGAATGTCTACCTATCCTTCATTAGACTGTGAATTCCTAGAGGAAATTACATATATATATATATGTATGTATATATACACATACACGTATATAACATGTTGCATGTATATTATATTTTGCATATTTGTATATTTAATTAGCAATGTTTAGCACAGGTTTAGGTGCATGGCAGATGCCTAGAAGTATGGTTAAATGAGCACATAAGCAAATCTATCCCACAGAGAAATGTCATGTATTAGAATTTACCAAAGACCTCGTGCTTATATACTTTTATCTTCATTGGAAAGCATTATTGGATTATTTAAGACAAATTTTAGTCATTTCTTGGGCTTTCACCCCAAATTTCTTCTTATCTATCTACTACTACTCACGCAAACGTGAACAGTAAAATGTGTGCCTCCTTTCTCCATTTCACAGACCACCTGGCACAGAGGTCCTCCATGCTGCTCCCTCACAACGATGCATGAATGGCTCAAGGTCTCCAGGTCCAGTCACACCAGCGCTAGTCCCCTCCTCCACCTCCCCAGCCCCACCCCCGGGGTCAAGGTGAACACATTCCTGCGGCAACAGTCTGGATAGTAGAAATAAGATTGATTGAGATAAAATTCAAGTTATTTGCCATTGACTGATGGTAATACCTTCGGTTAACTAGAGTCTGGAAACACAAAAAGATAAAACTCTTAGGTGCAGCCTCATAAATCTTTAAGCCATGTAGTCTTCCTGAACAGCAAACTCTTCTTCAACATAAAGAAACCATCTGCATGTCTCATTGTTAACTAGCTACCCAATCAAGTCTGAGAAATGAAACAAACGTTGCCCAAGAGCTGAAAGGAAATGACTAAGGAAGAGTTGAGAAATGGCTCACGGCATCAGGAATGACAACTTATAAAGGAGGGTGACATTCCTCACCCCCTCTCTGGGTAGGGCACATGGGACAGCCTAGGAACTATCATGAAACACAAACCCAGGTTGGTCTTACTAAGGCCAATAACAAAGGAATCTTGGCAGTGAATCTGACAGCTAATACTGTGAGTGAGGCTAATGACGAAATAATTAGTGAATGCTCTGTCTGAACTCTTCATCAGCACAGTTTAGGAACCACTGGAAAAACCATAGGCTCAGTTCTCAGAAAGAAAACCTTCTGCACAACCCAGAGAGATAAAGAGTTAAAAGACAAGAAGGTCTTTTAAAAGGCAGATAAATTGATCCCCTTGCTTAAGTAAAAAGGATTTGTTGTTTGAATTAAAAACAAATATCTAAAGTAAATAAAAAGTTTTGATTAAAGAAAAGAGAATTTAGATATACTATGAGCATAGTACAGACAAAACATGGATGTTTATAATGGAATTGTTAATTTTTAAAATTTATTTTTAACTGGAGGCTAATTACTTTACAATATTATGGTGGTTTTTGCCATACTAATGTTTTAAAACTGTCTTGCTTTATTGTTGTAAAATTAGCACTATAGACTTAGAAGTCCCAAGTTGGATAAAACCATGACAGATGTAGTGTCAAAGAAATTTCCTGGATTGGTTAAATGTCCAAATAGATTGATTTCCCTTTCAAACAGGCTTATTTTCCATGTGCGTGTGTGTATGTGTGTGTGTGTGTGTGTGTTCACCCTGGGTCAGATGGCAAAGTGGAGGGAATGAGTAGAGGGGCAGCTATTCAAATCTCTTTTACAATAGCTGCCTAGAAAAAAAGATGAAAACTCTGGTTAACCATTCAACTGGTGCCTGAACGGAACAGAATATAGGAACAGAAAAGTCACATGAACCTAGAAGGGTTAGAATCTCTTTTTGCCTACAAAACTCTGGAGAATTCTGAGTCATACAGTAATTGATCTCTTTACTACATCAGAAGATTTCTGTATGATACAGTTCCCTTTATCTTTTACTAGATTTTATACATTCCTATTTCAAGTACTGTTCCTGGTTGTGTTCAGTTCACAGTAGATAACCTTGTTAATTATTTTTCTAAAACAAAAAGCTTAATGACATCTGTTAAGATGTTAAGAGGCAACCTGCTAGAAAAAAGAGAAACAATAAATAATGGCACCTCTTCTCTTAGTGGGCTTCCCTGGTGGCTCAGCTGTAAAGAATCTGCCATCTTTACTACATCAGAAGATTTCTGTATGATACAGTTCCCTTTATCTTTTACTAGATTTTATACATTCCTATTTCAAGTACTGTTCCTGGTTGTGTTCAGTTCACAGTAGATAACCTTGTTAATTATTTTTCTAAAACAAAAAGCTTAATGACATCTGTTAAGATGTTAAGAGGCAACCTGCTAGAAAAAAGAGAAACAATAAATAATGGCACCTCTTCTCTTAGTGGGCTTCCCTGGTGGCTCAGCTGGTAAAGAATCTGCCAGCAATGCGGGAGACCTGGGTTTGATCCCTGAGTTGGGAAGATCCCCTGGAGAAGGGAAAGGCTACCCACTCCAGTATTCTGGCCTGGAGAATTCCATGGACTGTATAGTCATTTCTTGGGCGTTCATTCCTAGTTTCTTATCTATCCACTACTACTCAAGCAAACGTGAACAGTAAAATGTATGTCGTAAAGAGTTGGACATAACTGAATGACTTTCACTTCATTCTCTTTGTAAGTGTGCAGTACACTACAGTAAAGAGCTTAGGTGTACATTCTAAGTAATTATGCTACCAGCACTCAATTATTATAAACAATAAATATTAGCAGTTATCCTCATGCTGAATAGCAATTCAGTGACTCTGTTTTTAACTTAAAAATTACACTTGACTCATCTTCCCTCAGGATAGCCAGGGTTCCTAGTATTCCTGCCAGTGGAAGAGAAAATGTTTCTCCCAAGGGCCACAGCTCTTACAGGTAAAAAATTTAGTCCATCATACCAGGAAAGGAGACAGCTCCATAATGAAAAGTAAACAAATAAATAAGCTCCAACTTCAAAACTGGTATAAGAACGTACATCCATTTTGACATTAAAATATTTTGATTCAGCATTTATATTTGGTGGGAAAATTTGCTCATGAACTCAAATGATTTTATATATCTCAATAGAATGCCAAAACCTAGCAGTTCTTGATTATTTAGTCCCCCATTTTCAGTGCCAATTTTATTATTTATACTGCTGAGAAGAACCTAGAATTGTATAATATCTTACAGTTTACAAAGCACTTTCATACACATATGAACTTCATAATAAGAGAGTAGGGTATAGAACAGGTCTTTTAATAGAGGAACTAATCCAACCTCCCAATTTCACAAGAGAAGAAGAATCAGGGAGGCGAAATGATTGCCAATGTCCTTTCATTCATTTGGGAAAGAACCAGATGAGATCTCAGATCAGATCCCTCTACACCGGCTGCCTCAACTAGATCAGCCCCTCCTTTAAAGACTCTAAACTGAGACCCCAGGAGTTTAGGTGCCTTTTTAAAGATTTTCCAGGAAATAAGTGCCAAAGTCAAAAGTAAACCCCTTGCCAATGGTCCTTCTCTCTTCTTCATTGATAATGGGAGTTTGATTTACAACTGTTTACATACTGTTTACATACATACAAAAAAAAGATTTTCTCTAAATTTAAAACTTTCAACCATCGAAAACATAAATGTACTTTTTTCTTCAGATATTTGAATATGTACATTTGAAACCAGACAGATAAGTCAGGCCTGAAGACTTAAGATTCTGGAGTCCTCACTATGTCTGTATAAGTCAGTGCACGAGAATAAGTTAGGTCCCCCAAGAAGCGCCTGTAGTGTGAAGAGAGAAGAGGCTGACCACGTGTTAGCGGCGATCATCACGTCAGAGACATGTGGAGATACAGGGAAAGAGACTGAGAAGCCATTAACAGAAACAGTAGAGAGTCAAGAGAGAATGCTCTTCCAGAAGCTAAGGGAGAAAAGAGTTTTTAAAAAATAAGATCAGGTCAAACAATTCAAAATGGGAGAGGAATGTCAAAAAAGAGTTAAGAGGCCATTGGATCCGGGTTATTTAAAACTAACGTCTGGCTACTCCTACATTGTTAGTGAGAATGTAAATTGGGGAAATCGCCCTGAAAAACGCCCAGTGTGGAGGTTCCTTAAAAAAACTAAAAATAGAGTTGCCACATGATCTAGTAATTTTACTTCTGGACAAATTTCCAGAAAAGACAAACACTCTAATTTGAAAAGACACATGCAATGTTCCTAGCAGCACTATTAATAATAGCCAGGACATGAAAACAACCTAAATGTCTATCAATAAATGAATGGGTAAAGATACGGCACATCTATACAATGAAGTATAAACATCAGCCATAGAAAGAATGAAATCATGCCATTTACAGCAACACTGATACAACTAGAGACTGTCATACTAAGTGAAGTAGGTCAAACAGAGAAAGACAATTATTATATCACGAATAAATGGAACCTTAAAATAATACAAATAAATTTATTTACAAAATAGAAACAGACTTGCAGACATAGAAAATAGATTTATGGTTACCAAATGAAAATGAAAAGAGAGGGAGGGATAAATTAGGAGTATGGGATTTAAGAGATACACACTATTATACATTAAATAGATAAGCAACAAGGATTTACTGCATAGCACAGGGAACGGATAACACCAACCTTACGGCAGAAGGTCAGTTTTCATTCCAATCCCAAAGAAAAGCAATGACAGAGAATGTTCAAACTACCACACAATTGCAGTCATCTCACACACTAGCAAAGAAATGCTCAGAATTCTCCAAGCCAGGCTACAATAGTACGTGAACCCTGAAATTCCAAATGTTTAAGCTGGTTTTAGAAAAGGCAGAGGAACCAGGGAAGCCAATCCCACCTTATCTCTTTGGTCCAGTGGGGGTCCATTTAAAATCCGAATTATAGGGACTTCCCTGGTGGTGGAGTGGTTGAGAATCCACATTGCAATGCAGGGGATGCAGGTTCATTCCCTGGTCAGGTAACTAAAATTCCATGTGCAGAGGAGCAACTAAGCCTGTGAGCCACAACTAGGAGCCTGCGCCCTCTGGAGCCTGCCTGCCACAATTAAAGAGCCTGAAAGACACAACAGCCCATGCCCCACAACTAGAGAGTCAACACCACAATGAAAGATCCCCACGACACAACGAAGATCCTGCGTGCTGCTACTAATACCCAATGCAACTAACTAAATAAATAAAACTACAAAAATGAAACCTACACATTATTGAGATACCACTCTGCATAGGCACAAGACTGCTGCTGCTGCTGAGTTGCTTCAGTCGTGTCCGACTCCATGCAACCCCATAGACGGCAGCCCACCAGGCTCCCCCGTCCCTGGGATTCTCCAGGCAAGAACACTGGAGTGGGTTGCCATTTCTTTCTCCAATGCATGAAAGTGAAAAGTGAAATTCGCTCAGTCGTGTCTGATGCTTAGCGACCCCATGGACTGGAGGCCACCAAGCTCCTCCGTCCATGGGATTTTCCAGGCAAGAGTACTGGAGTAGGGTGCCATTGCCTTCTCCTAGGCACAGGACACACAGGTATAAAGACATCAGTTCCACTCTCAAGCATCCTACCATAAAGCCAGAGAAGTTACTGTCAAGTTGCTGCATGTGATGCTGTGCCTGGCTCAAAGGAAGTACTCTGTGAGTCTCTCTAATGCTTACTCTTGTGGCTAAGGGCCGAGATACCGCGGTCAGGAGAATGTGAGCTGGAACTCTTGCTCTGTGACTTACCATCTCAGTGACCTTGGGCAAGCTGCTAAACCTCTTTGTGCAGTTGCCCTGCTTTCACTATTTGACAGTTGCATTCAGCATTTCATGTATTATAGGAAAGAGCATTGCGTCATAAAATTCTCTTCTAAACTTGACATTTCAGCCTCAAGTCTTAGGGAGCGCTGCACTTGAAGAAGTTATTGTCTAGACTGTGACTTCTAAATCTCACAGTGAGAAAGGAATGTGACTACTTTTCTCTAAGTCCTCTCATGGTGTCTGATAAAGAAGTTTTAAACCAGCTCTTTTAACTAGTAATACTGACAACATGTCGTGTCAAATACCTGAGGTTCCAATAAACTGGAAGGATCCTGTGACAAAGGAACAAACAGTCTGGAAAATATATAAGACATCTTTGTCCAAATTTACTTATCTTCCAGAAAGATATGGCAGCTAACACTTGTCATCACGTACCTTGGAAATCTAAAAATAACTTTTTCAGAAAAGGCCAGATCTCCAAAACGTGAAATAGAGAAATGGGTAAACAGATCACTTAGGCTTGTTTATCAACAATATTTCTGGTAGTTGAAGTTAAGCATGAGTAAAGATTGGTTGGATGGGTTCCTAGTCAATGTATTGGTTTTATCATGAGACATTTAAAGAGAGATGGATATTTCCAGCAAAAAAAAAAAAAAAAAAATTCCTTGGTTTATTAGAATAAGAAAGGAAGGAAGAGGGAGGGAGGAGGAAGAAAAGGGAAGGGGATTTTAACTTGTCTGTGTTTATAGGAAATGAGAGTTCTGGGCAACCCAGAGGGGTGAGCAGCCAATGCCTGGTGCTAGAAGAAGAGAACACAGTTCACTCCTAGAGTAGTATCTGATCATCTTTCAAAGGGATAGTCTGATTTTAAGTAACCAAAACCATTTATCATCCCTTTCTACAACAAACAACCCACTAAGTCAAAGACTATCACTGAGCAGTTTGTGGCACAGGTAACCCACTTCAGGGGGCTCAATTCTGTCTGCAACACACCTTGGCAGAAAGTTTCCCAATCCTCACTTGAAGCCTAGAAACCTCAAACTATGAGTTAAAAGTATTCACAAAAACTTCCTCAAGTGTTCTTGAAACTAAAACTTCTGAGATTCCAATAAATAAGAATGTAACACTATATTAGGAGATGCCTGATCTGAAGACACATCTCGTGTTCTCTTGCTCATCTGTCACATTCTGTTCCTCAGTTGTGACTGTGGCCTGTCCAGATGGGTTCTCACTGTGACATCCAAGTGTGAAGAATGCTATCTGATCAACATTTCCCAAAGAACAGCCCAGAGGCCACTTGGTGCATATCCAGAGTCTAGAAACCAGGGAGTTTTTCAGGCTCCAAGATGTTAGCAAGAGAAGTAAAGACCTGGGGGAGGGGGGGGCGGAATGTCTCATCGCCTTTACTGTCGGTTAAGAGGCTTTGGCTGAGGAGTAGCAATTCTGACTCAAATGACTCCAACAAGCTGAAGAGGAAGAAGGAAACGTGGAGGTCAGTCATGATCTAACCAGAAGACCACCCTCTATCTGTTTCTCTGTGACCTCTGCCCCCTCACCCAGCTCTGCCCCACTTCTGGCTCCCTTCCTCATGGGAAGATCTGCAGGAGCTCCAGACTTCATGGGCCATGGCCGCAATGTTGAGAAGAATTGGAAACATCTCCATCCTCCCCATCTGAGAGTGGGGGTGTTCGTCCTAGAATCTCCTTACCCATCTACTTAAGTGATGCTCGAGGGAAGGGGTGTTCACAGGCCCCCTCTGAAACTGACCACTGTAACAAAAGCAAGGACCCAGCCAGTTGGCAATGAAGGCTCTTCCCTGGGCCCAAGGGTAAAGCCAGTCCCACTTACTCCACCCTCCATAATAATTAAGGATTTAAAAATCCCCCAAAGAAATATCTATATGCTAGTAGGAAAGGGGAAGGTGGGTGGTTAGGAGTCAAGGAAGAATCCTGGGGAGGTAAGCAATAGATGTTTACTATAATTATTTAGGATTCCTTTTTTAATTGCAGAAAACAATTCTAATTAACCTAAGTCAAAAATGGAACATTATTATAGAAACTCCCCCCAAATCTCTTAGGTTTAAAGGCACAAACATGGGACCTCCCTGGCAGTCAAGTGGTTAAGACTCCAAGATCTCAATGCAGTGGGCATGGGTTTGATCCCTGGTTGGGGAACTAAGATCCCACATGCCACTTGGCATGGCCAAAAAATAAATAATAAAAATAAAGGCACAAATGCTACTGGACTTTGGAATGGGGGAGAGTAAACATCATTGGAATTTTCTCAGTCTGCAATTTCTCCTCCATGTGTATTTGGTTTCTTCTCTAACTGTGGACTGGTTTCCTTTGTTCTAATGTCTACATGGCAAGTAAAACTTCCATTGGCTAAATGTGACCAGTTCCTAGAGAATATGCTCTGGGTCTCAGTTTTACAATTCTAGGAAAGAGAATCTAATAATCTGTATCAGGTGACTCCCAGGTCATGAGGTGGCATTCCACTTTAAGAAAGGACTCCCAAGGATCATCCACTTTGGCAGGATCATAGGGCAGCTCTCAGAGAGAGGATGGCAGAGAAGACCCTCCAGTAAATATCCAATGTGTACCTACAACAACATATTTTGCATGGTATTGACCATATGAAACATTTAGAGTATAAACTTTGTCCTAAAAGTGAAAATGTATATAAAAGAAGCAAATTATCAAACCTGAGACTTACAAGAAAGAAGTAAGAGAAAACTCCTATTCTTCCCCATTACTTGGCTGAAATCCTCTGGAGCATCTCTGTGCTCTAGTAAAACTTGCTACCAATGCCCATGAGCACACTGGACTCCATTATCACAGTTATTTCCATGTGTGCTGAGAACACAGCATCCTTGTAGAGCTGGAGATAGTTTTCAATTCACTGTATCCAACAATCATTGTAGTACCTGTCTCAAAGATAAAACTCATTACTATTTATGCAATGGATGGATTAATTATAAAAAGTCTGAAATTATCTCATCCCTTAATTTACTAAGAATGTGAATACATGATTTGAAAAACTATGAGAAATTATAGAAAAAGTTAAGACACTGTATACATTGTTTCTCTCCTCATGACCTGTATGTATTAATAAATGAAAAGATGTTCCAAAAGTGTCAATACTTAAATGAAAAAATAATATATGTTCTCTTAGCATTTTCTCATTATGTCTCCAAGTATTCAGCTGACTATTGTTAACTTAAGACTGTCTTTTGTTATGAAACTATAAAAAGGAGCCCAATACCAAGTGCTTGGAATAGAGTAGGATTCTGTAAATCTTTGTTAATGAATGAATTTGACTCTAATTTTACCTTACAAAATGCTTCCAACATTTTTCACATCATGGTAAGTCTAAAAACAAATCTGGTTTTTCTGTCAAAACCATTGGATAGGCTCCATGTGGCCCCTCCAGATTCAAGGTAATTAGGAATGTGTGGTTTTAACAACCCCAAGAAAGAACTGCAAGGATCAATATTTTAGCACATCTTCATATAACAGTCACGAGGAAAAATAAATGATGCATGGCCTGAATTTTTCATCCTAGATGACTCAGCTCCTTTTAGGCTGAGTAAGACTTGCAAAGAACTTTCTGTTTTAAAATCATCTTTCAGGTAAGCCACTTTTAGCATTACTGCCTACATCAGTATTTCTTTACATGAGATCACGATTCCCAGGGGAACAGTGAGGAAAACTGACCTGAAGCAATGCTTCCTAGGTATCTCAGCTTCCAAATCACCAGCTATTAGAGATTTAGATTTCAAGCTGATGAAATAATAGATGTTTTTCCTCTTTCCATCTCTTTTTGTCCTATTTTCAGTAATTAGCCCAGCTGAAAAATCTGGGAAAACTAAATTATAATAGATGTCCCAGTGAGCAGAGACAATACACAAAAACACTTAATGACACTGTCAAGCATCAAAACCATACCTTCTTTTCCCTGTAAAATGTGTTTTCCAGGATGATTCACAGGCACCCTAGCTCACACTCACACTTCACTCATTTCCAGTCCCTCCTCTTACACATATTTCCTCTCTCTTCTCCAAGGTTCCCTGTTCTCTTCCTCCTCTTGCCTCTTCCTATGTCTCCACCTACAGTTACCCAGAGTCTTTCCCTCCCACCCCCTCCCATCTCCTTCAGAAAACCAGTCACTAAGTCTTATCACCTTACCATATAAATTTTCTCAAATTTTTTTCCCTCCACCCTCATCTTTTCTTCCTGGAAAAATCCCCCTGCCGTCATTCCCACCTCCTTTAATCAATTCCCCCTTTAACCAGAGTGATCTTTCAAAATATATGGAAACACAAAAGTCTCCAAATACCAAAGCAATCTTGAGAAAGAAAAATGGAGGTGGAGGAATCACACTCCCTGACTTCAGACTATACTACAAAGCTATAGTAATCAAGACAGTATGGTACTGGCACAAAAACAGACATATATATCAATGGAACAGCATAGAAAGTCCAGAGATAAACCCAAGCACCTATGGTCACCTAGTTTATAACAACGGAGGCAAGTATATCAAATGGATAAAAGACAGTCTGTTCAATAAATGGTGCTGGGAAAACCAAACAATTACATGTAAAAGAATGAAATTAGGACACTCCCTGATACCATACACAAAAATAAACTCAAAATGGATTAAAAACCTAAATGAAAGACTGGACACTATAAAACTCTTAAAGGAAAAAGTAGACAGAACACTTTCAGACATAAATCACTGAAATATCTTTTTTGATCCACCTCCTAGGGTAATCAAAATAAAAACAAAAATAAACAAATAGGACCTAATTAAAAGCTTTGCATAGAAAAAGGAACCATAAGCATAACAAAAAGACAACCCACCAAATGGGAGAAAATATTTGCAAATGAAGCAACTAACAAGAGCTTAATCTCTGAAATATACAATGAGTTCATGCAGCTCAATATCAAAAAAGCAAAGAACCCAATCAAAAAATGGGCAGACGATCTAAGTAAACATTTCTCCAAAGAAGACATATAGATGGCCAAAAGGCACATGAAAAGATGTTCGATATCAATGACCTCATACCAGTCAAAATGGCCATCATCAAAAACTCTTCAAACAATAAAAGCTGGAGACAGTGTGGAGAAAAGGAAACTCTCTTGCACTGTCAGTAGGAATATAAACTGGTACAGCCACGATGGAAAACAGTTTCCATATGTTTCCAAACACTACAGAAGTTTCTTAAAGAATCAAAAATAGATATACCATGTGATCCAGCAATCCCACTCATGGACATATGTCTGGAGAAAACCATAATTCTACAGGATACATGCACCCCAATGTTCACTGCAGCACTTATTTGTAATAGTCAAGACATGGAGCTACCTAAATGTCCGTAAAAAGAGGAATCGAAAAAGATGTGGTACATATATACAATGGAATATGATTCAGCCATACAAAAGAAGGAAATAATGTCATTTGCAGCAACATGGATGGACCTACAGACTGCCATACTGGGTGAAGCAAATCAGACAGAAAAAGCCAAATAACATGTGGTGTCACTTATAAGTGGAATCTGAAAACATGATGTAAATGAACTTATTTACAAAACAAAAATAGAGTCATGAATGTAGAAAACAATTTATGGTTACCGGGGGGAAGAAGGGATAAATTGGGAAATTGCAGTGGACATACATAAAATAGATTAACTAATAAGGACCTACTGTATAACACAGTGAACTCTACTCAATAGCCTATATGGGGAAAGAATCTTAAAAAGAGTATGTATATGAACATATATATCTATAAGGTATAACTGACTCACGTTGCTGTATACCTGAAACTAACACAACACTGTAAATCAACTATGTGCCAATAAAAATTTAAAACATTAAAATTTAAAAATGTATACATATAAAATTTTATATATATGTAAAAATTTATACACATACACACACATGAACAAGTTGGGCTTCCCAGGTGGCTCAGTGGTAAGGGATCAGCCTGCCAATGTAGGAGATGCAGATTCCATTTCTGGGTCAGGTAGAGCCTCATGATGAGCAAAAAGGTAGTAATTGAAATGCTGACGGTACAGATCTATTTCAACAGAAATGTACTGAAAAAGGAGCTTAATTCTGATTTTAGAGAGACTGATGGCATTTGACTGAGGCCTTATATTATAGGTAGGAAGTAAAGAAGAGAGAGAGTGAGCAAATAAATCAAGGAAAATATTCCAGTTTTAGCAGCAACATAGAAGCATGAGTGTGGTTCCCTGATAGCTCAGTTAGGAAGGAAGCTGCCTGCAATGAGGAAGACCTGGGTTTGATCCCTGGGTTGGGAAGATCCCTTGGAGAAGAGAAAGGCTACCTACTCCAGTCTCTGGCCTGGAGTATTCCATGGACTATGGGGTAGCAAAGAGCTAGACATGACTGAGTAACTTTAACTCACTTAGAAGCACAAATATGTTTGTATGAAACAAAAGAATGTTTTTATTGTAAAAAATGAAATACGTTTAGGTGTTTAGAAAAGGAGTCAGCAGCCAATTGTAGGAAATGAGATTGGAAGGTGAGTGAGGGTCAGATCCTAAAAGGCTTCCTTTTATTTTTTAAAACTGTTTTATATTGGAACACAGTCAATTAACAATGTTTGACAGTTTCAGGTGGATAGCAAGGGACTCAGCCATACATATACATGTATCCATTATCCCCAAACTCCCCTCCCATCCAGGCTGCTACATAACATTGAGCAGAATTCCAGGTGCTATACAGTAGGAACTTGTTGGTTATCCATTGTAAATATAGCAGTGTGTCCATGTCCATCCCAAACTCCCTAACTATCCCTTCCCTTCACCTTTCTTCCCTAGCAACCATAAATTTGTTCTTTAAGTCTGTAAGTCTGTTTCTATTTTGTAAATAAGACTTTCAATAGGGGCTCTGAATACTGAACCAGACTTGCATACTACTTGTGACCTGTGACTCTGCAACAGAAACATTTTATACCAAAAGAAAAGAGGGCCATATATTTAATGTGATGAAAGAAAATTTTAGCTAAAGATCTTATATCCAACAAAACCGGCTTTCAAGTGTAAATAACAGAGAAACTGTTATCAATAAGCAGGACTTAGAGACTATCATTCCCATGAGCTCTTCCTGAGGAAGAATCTACTAGAGAACCAGCTCCAGATAATAAAATCCACACTTAACTAGCTAGAAGGACTGGTTGTGAGCGTTAAATATGTAATTATTGTAGAACTAAGAATCAGTGCCCATTAAGTGGGAGAGAGTGTTACGTAAGATATACGCCCTGGCAATATAAAAACGGTATGACTATTTTCAAAAATTTGTGGCAGAGGAAAATGGGCAGGATATATGCCAAAAATGCTTTAGTATCTTTAATAATTATATTGCTGGAAATAATAGTATAAATACAAATGGTAAAGAAGTGGAAAAGATGCAGAAGGAATCTATAGATTTATGAGCAACATTCAATTATGTCTAGGGATTCACATTTGGGTGATAAAACTACAAAAAAAATTACAAGGAATTAATTATTATAAAAGTCAGGATAGTGGTTTCTTACTGGAGACAGGAAGCTCTGTGATTGGAATTCAGCATATGGAAGTGACTTCTTAGGTGACTGGCAAAGTTCTATTTCATACCTTGATGGTTTTAAATCTTCTAATAATTCACTAAGCCATACATTTGATCCATTTGGCGTTTTATATCTATGCTTTATTTAACAAAAAAAGACTGTTTGTTTTTTTTAAAAAAAAGAGGAAAAAATAGGAGCGTTGGAATTTTCTGTATTATTAAGACCTTACATTTTAAGCCTTCATTTCCATATGGATCATCTTTTTTAAAAAAAATCCTCAGACCTTTAAATTAGGTAGATGGCCTCATTTATAGTCACTTTCATACAAATAAGGAAATTGAGTCTGAGTGACTTGCCAAATTGTCAACCAATAAATAGTAGAGTCGGACTAGAAACCAGACCTCACCATATGCTTTCTCCGGAAGTCCTTGGGAGCCACTGAAGTAACTTGTGCACAGGCTCTTATAATGGGATTCCAGGCTGCAATGTCCGACTTGCTTTATCTTTTGGGCAGAAGACTTAAATAAACAGGACAGAAATTTCAAGTCTGGCAGCAGTCCTTAAGGATACACTGGAGAAAAGAAATGCTCAGGAATACCGAGATCTGGAAAACCAAGATAAGAACCAAAGAGATGAAACTGAATAAAACTATTTGTAAAGCTGTGCCTTTAAGATTATAAATATCCACTTCATAAGTTCAGGTTGCATAAAAACTGGATTAATAGTTCATAAGAAAACTACAACTTAATTAGCCACAAGATTAATGAAAGTTTAGTGTTAGGTAGCTGCTAAAAACAAATGTCCTCTTTGGCTGTGTGATCTGAAAATGAGTGTCCAGAACAAGAAAGGCAGGACACTGCATGCTTTTTATACCACCAAGAAGCGTGTCCAGTTCCAGGTGCTAAACTCTAAAAATGATACTCTTCATAATCTGGACAAGTATGAACTGAACCGGGACAACAAGGATAACGGTGAAGGACCGAAGAAAACCATGGGAGTTTTATGAGGAAACCTGAAATCCAACAGGAGAAAAGGAACAGATTTCCAAGAGCAAGAGACAAGGCGGGATGAGGGCCAGTGTGAGACTGCAGAGTTTGGCCAAATGTAGACTATTTTCTCCCAGGTAAGAGTCATCTGTAAAATACTAAGTGTGAGGTTCCAGATGTACAAGCAACAGCTAGGGGTCTAATATGTTGGAGCTCATTGTCAGTTTGCATACAGGGTTTTGAGATCTTTGAAAAATTGAGTTTATAATTTTATACACACACATAGATTTATACACATAAAGTTATAAACTTTTGACAAATTTAGAACAAAAGGAGATTATAAATTATGGCATTTAAGAGTAGAGAAATTTTTTTATAGCTCATTCAGTCCCAAAACATTGTATTATATTTCTTCCCCTTCAATTCATCCAGAGACAACCACATACATTAGATCTAGTCTACAAATATTGTGAAAGATGGCTATACATATTGACAGTAATTTATGAGTCACCATTTTCGTGATTTGTAAACTAATAAGGGGCTTCCCCAGTGGCTCAGCGGTAAAGAATTCATCTAAAATGCAAGAGACTTGTAGGAGATGGAGGTTTGATCCTTGGGTCTGGGAGATCCCCTGGTGAATGGCTTGGCAACCCACTCCAGAAAATCCCATGGACAGAGGAGCCTGGTGGGTTGTAGTCCATGGGGTCACAAAAGAGTGGCACATGACTGAATGACTAAACAGTAACAAAATTAATAAAATAATTTATAGAGACAGGGATTTTCAGTTACCTTTTCTTTCTTTTGTGGGTCTTATAAATGCAGTTGTCACTTTCTAAATAACTTATTAAATTATTAAATATGCAATAATGCAATATCAAACATTCATCATTCAAAGTTTCTTTTTTCTCATAATGTATATGTGCTTTGAGGAATAAGCAGTCATGCAACTGGACTTTTTCTTTACTTTCTTGGGAATAAAATGTTTTTTCTTAATTTCTATTTAGTGCCGTTT
>SJYC01055504.1:0-27103 GCA_006408675.1 Madoqua kirkii | reverse complement strand
CAGCTAAATGAGTAGTGATAACTAATATAAAAATTATCTTGACACAATTATCTTGTGTTTTATCAGATCTTATATCACTGACTATTCCTTTAGGTCAAATGAACTCAAAGAAGATGCAGTATGTAAACTGTAGATCTTTATGTATGACCAGTTAATACTGGTGCATCATTTATAAGAAGTGCCTCTTGATATATGAGCAGTACCAGTTTCTATAAGATTTCATTGCTTAAACACTTCATAATCAAGTAAGAAGCCTGTTGAAACAGAAAGAATTCCTCAGTTGGCTTTAAACAATTGTGGTCAGCTGTTCTTTTTTTAAATGGTCACATTCTGTTCTAGTCTTATTTATATTTAGGGAGATTTTTCTTTTACTGCATCTCCTCAAAGATTAATTTTATTTATTTTGTTTCATTTGCCAATGACGTATCGTTTAGAGAAGGGTCAGACTCAGCTATTCTAAAACAGGGATGACTTCTCTTGTTAGACAATGTCCAACCGAAATAAAGTAATTAATATTTATATATCAAATGTGGAGCTTCCCAGGTGGCTCAGTGGTAAAGAACCTGCTGCCCAATGCAGCAGATACAGAAGACGTGGATTTGATCTCTGGGTTGAGAAGATCCCCTGGAGGAGGAACTGGCAACCCACTCCAATATTCTTGCCTGGAAAAATCCCATGGACAGAGGAGCCTGGCGGGCTACAGTCCATAAGGTCACAAAGAGTCAGACATGACTGAACACAAGCATGCATCAAATTTTGACATTTGGAAGATTTAAAAAAAAAAAAAATATCCTCCTGTGTCAAGATTTCTTTTAATGTGATAAATAATATCGCTAAAGAAAGAAATGGATAGATTTTTGAGCATCAACAAAATGAGCAACATAGTTTAACAATGATGAGAGTTGTTTACATGCCTCAGCTTCTCAACTCTTTTCATTTATTATCAGAGTTATGTGTTTGAACTTGTCTTCTGATTATCATCCACTAATATAGATTACAAGTCTTGGCTCACTGTTTTATAAAGCATCCTATAATTCAAATGCCATAATAGCAGTTAAGCAGCAGAACATAAACCAGCTTATTTTCTTTTAGAAGTCTTAAAGTCACTTCTTATAAATGGTGATATTCCTTACCAATAAATATGCACAAATAATTTTTAGAATATGTTCTCTCTAGTCAACAGCTCATGTAAAAGTAAAGTATATACCAGAAATTAAAGAAGGTAATAAAAAAAATCTTCAACCTGTAGAATCGATTAGCTGTCTTCTGAAGACCAACCCAGAAGGAACTCACTCTATGATGTGGTTAATTACGAGCAAACCACCTAGAAAGTGATCAATCAAAAGTAGCACAGTCTAAAACATAGACATTGTAATCAGTTCAGTTCAGTTCAGTTCAGTTCAATCGCTCAGTCGTGTCCAACTCTTTGGAACCCCATGAATAGACTATGGCAAAACATTAAAATAAGAGAGTGAAACAGTAATTAGTGCAAATCCAAAGTACTGGTCACAGAACAGTTTTAGGAAATTTAGAGCTGAAAAACTATAAAGGGTTTATAGTCTTGGTTTAAGATCTCAGATAATGATTTCAGACTAATCAGAAAGGAAAGCTCTTCGTGGTATCATAGCTTGATGGAAGCCATCTTTAAAATATTCAATTTCTTTTGCTATTCCCTATTTACCAAATCCCTAAGCAATAATTTTTCCTGAGTAAAAATTTACAGGAAGAGAGTATCTTGGGCAGAAGTTGCTTTTACAAATCAATATTTTTGTGAATTCATTAAGTACAAACCAATTAAGAGCTTCTGAGACCTAAAGAACCAATTAAGAGCTTCTGAGACCTAAAATCCAGACTGGAAACAAAAACATACCAATTTGTGACACTTGAGCCAGACTGCCAATCCCTCTACTGTTGCCAGTGCATTGCTAAATGTGGACCATTTATAAACGTTCATAAACATCACAAATAGTGTCCACATAAGCAGAATCTCCAAGACTGTAATGTGATATCCATATAAGTAGACCTGAAGACTTTTAATTTTTAACATTAAAGGCCCAGCTACATAGAAAGGTGAATGAACTTAAAACTTCAAAAGTCCTGCTTATATGAAAAAAATACGTAAAATTATGAACTCTTAGGAGAATAAATAAAATATTGATCACATTCCATGTGTGAAGCATATAAAAATAAACATCGTTCCTGTCCTCAGAGCAGTCACAGTCAAGTTGGAAAAATAAGATCTATGAATAAGTGAAAAAGACTAACAAAGCCAGGCATGACACCAAGGTGAAGGAGAAATCTGAGTAGATTCGGGATGAATCAACCAAGAAAGGGGCATGATTTGAGCAGGACTTAAAGGAAAGGAGTGGGAGATAAGTAAGGAAAGATATTTACCTGAGCAGGCAGAAGGACACAAAAAGCACTCTCAGGGAGGGTATGTCCACATGTGGGACTTGAGCAGAGAGTTCAGCTAAGACTGAGTGGGAGATAAATTAAGGAAGCAGAGTAGGATCAGCTTTTTAAAAGCCATCAAATATAAAGATTTACCAGCCTTTACAACTGCGTTTAAGGACAGGACCTGTATCTTACTCTTTCTAGTAGTTTCCTGTAGCCCAACCTCTGCCTTTTACAGAGTAGGTACTATGTGTGTGTACTGGCTTCTGTTGGAAATATAAAACAATTAGTCTTTTAATACTGACACAACATGAAAAAACAATTCATAAAAATATTTACGTAGCTAAGCTAGATGCTTAAGGTACGGAGAATACTGATTGGAGGGAGAGCACTTATGAATTAGGAAAGTCAAATCTACTTTACATTAGAAGCTAAGCACCTCTTACGTGTTTATTTTTAAAGGCAAGATTATAGTTAAAGTCAGCACTCAAAAGATGCTGTCATATTAATTAACCTATCACATGACTATGGGAATGCTAGATGTACAAAACAAATGTTATAATTATGATGTTTGTAATTATTATCAGCAGCAGCATTTAAGCTGCTGCCAAATATTTCTACCAGGTTTAGAAAGTGTTAGGGCATATATCTACTAACTCTCCTTGGTAAAATTTCCCTGGGAGGGGAAAAGTAAAAATACTTTCATGTTTTCTTGTATTCTTAAAAAATTTAAATTATTGCAATATGATACATCATAAAATACTGTAGCCATTTTAAACATGGTTTTGATTGGAATTTAGGCTTAATCTCATATGCAAGTCATGTGGAAAACTGAGGCAAACAAGTGAATTTGGTTCCAAATATCTAGTTCATGAAAAAGAGAAAGTAGACAAAAAGGAAAAAATATCTGAAGCTAAAGTGGGTTTTATTGTGGCTGGTTTTTTTAAATAGTCAATTACACAAATACATTTCAAATATAGCTTGGCTTTAGAATAAAATCACTTGGGAGGTTTTCTATTTTACAGTTTTCTGTTTCTAGGAAAGATACCACATCCTTTAAGAGGTGCCCTAATCATTATGTCAGCACAGCTGAGCTTCACATGGAAACCAAATTGCACTTGGACCCAAACCCAAAAGGAGATGAGACAACCTACACTGTGCACCTGGGAGGAGAAGCCGAAGGCACATGCATGGCCTTTGAATCACAGGGAGACCTGTTTAAAAACAAGACTGTCCTCTTCATCACATTTTTAAATAGTCAATTAGCAAGTGACTGGGAGGAGCTAAGAAAGAGTCCGGAGAGATCAGGGCCAGGTAATGAGTCATCCTACAAGGATTTGTATCCATTGTCATGCACACGCAGAATGATTCAAAGTTGCACAAAAGCCTGTCAAAAATAAACTTGGATTCAATGCGCATGTGCGAGCTAAGTCACTTCAGTTGTGTCTGACTCTTTGCGATCCTATGAACTGCAGCCCACCAGGTTCCTCTGTCCGTGGGATTCTCTAGGCAAGAATACTGGAGTGGGTTGCCATGTTCTCCTCCAAGGGATCCAAGGGATCTTCCCAACCCAGAGATCAAACCCACATCTCTTATGTCTCCTGCACTGGCAGGCAGATTCTTTAATGAAGAATTTTTGCAGTTTCTTCAATGTAATCCCTTTCAAAATGTCAATGGCATTTTTCACTAGAACTACAACAGATAATTTTTAAATGTGTATGAAAACCAAAAGACCGAAATAACCAAAACAATATAAAGAAAGAACAGAGCTAGAGGAGTCACACTCCTTGACTTCACATTACACTACAAAGCTACAGTCATCAAAACAGTTATAGTACTGGCACAAAACATACATATATGTCAATGGGACAGAATATAGAGTCCAGAAATCAACCCATATAAATCATTCCAGAAAACTGAGCCATTGTAATTTCACCAGGTTACTATTAATAAGGACAAAGTTTCACTTAGAGCTACCTAGAAGTCATTAGAACTCTCAAATATTTACTAAAAATTGATTGATTTGTCAAATATATTCAATGCCTATTATTCTAACTCTAGGGAGTGAACAGGAAGATAAAGTCCTTCCTTTCACGGAATTTAAATACTAGTAAGAAGAGAGACAATAATCAAATATGTCAAAAGCCAGGGGGTGACAGTCATCCGTGAAGAAAAATAAACAGAGTAAAGATGATCGTGATGGTGACTGAGGATGGAGGATGCAATTTTCTATTGCAAGCTTAGGGAAAGGTCTCAAAAAGCGAAACAGGGAGATGGTGAGGGAATGAACCATCCAGTTATGTCTGGGAGAATAGTGACTCGATAGGGGAACGGTAAATGTCGAGCCCCCAAGACAGGGTGTTCTTGGCCTGTTTCATACACAGCAAGTCACCTGGTGTGGCTGCCGTGGGGATGGCAGGGAAAGAGGGACAGAGTGGATGACAAAGGTGCTGGGGGATCCAGAGGGAGGTCAGAAAGATTATATAGAAGCTCTCAGGCCACAGGAGGTATTTGAGCATTTCCTTTCAATGGCAAGCTGTTTGATGATTTTGGAGAAAGGAACACCACTTTGAAAGGATCATTGTGGCAGCTGTGTGACGGAGGTAGGGTGGGTGGAGGCAAGGGTGCTGAAGACGTGGCACTTGTAATCATCAAAGTGAGCGGTGACCCCAGCTTGGAGTAAGGAGAGAGCAGCTGACATGGAAAGAAGCAGGAGTATTCATGATACACTTTCCAATAGGCCCACAGGCTTTGTCTATGGCCTGACTAGGGTGCATAGAAGAGTTGAAGATGAACACAGTGTTTTTAGTCTGAACAGCTGAAAAGATGGAGTTGCCATACCTGGGAGAATTCAAGACGAGGTACCATGGGAGAGTGAGAGGAGGGTGTATTAAGAGTACAATTTCAATAGGTGAAAGGAATTAAGGAGTACAAACTAGCTGTTATAAAATAAACAAGTCACAAAGATGTAATATACAGCACAAGGAACAGTTATAATAACTCTGTATGTTGTATAGTCCATAAAAATATCAAATCACAGGACTTTTCTGGTTGGTCCAATGGTGAAGACTTCAGGCTTCCTCTGCAGGGGCACAGGTTTGATCTTTGGTCAGAGAACTCAGATCCCACATGCTGCATGGTACGGCCAAAAAAAAAAGAAAAAAAAAATCAATCACTATGTTGTATCCCCTAAACTGACATAATAGTGTCAGTCAACCATACTTCAGTAAATTACCAAAAAAAAAAGTACAATTTGAATGTTACATGTGAAATGCCTATTAAACACCTGTATGAAAAAATTGAGGTGCTGATTGTATGCATGGAGTTCTAGACAGAGGTCAGAGTTGAAAATAGAAACTCAGGATCATCAGCTTTTGCATGATATTTAAAGGCATGGGGTTGGATGAGGCTACCTGGGGAGTGACTACAGAGAAAGAAGGTGAGCTTCTGATACTGAAACAAAATCTAGAGTTTGGAAACAAGAAGACTACAGAAAAGTGGGCTAGTCAAACAGCAGAATAAACAAGAACAAATGGCATCTTAGAAGCCAAGTGAAGACTGTGTTTCCAAAAAAGAAAAGGGCAGGTGTCAGTGCTGCTGACTAACCCAGAGAGTTCTGAGCCAAGAATGTGACATCCCATTGGAAAATGTGGAAGTCATTCACCACCTTGACAAAGGTGGAGAGTGAATGTTAATTGCTATGGGTGAAAAAGAATTAGAGGGAGAATGAGAAACAGAGTGTGGACAACTCCTTGAAGGGCTAACCTGTAAAAAGCAGAAGAGAAATGGTAGCTGGAGGAAAACAGGGAGATTTAAGGAACAAGCTACTGACATGAAAATTGCTTCAGCATGTTTGTTTCTTGGTGAGGAGCAGGCAAAGATGGGGGAAAGATAAAGCGGGACAATCATAGGAACCATGTCCTTTGTAGCCTGGGAGAGTCGGAACCCAGCAATGAAAGACTGTGACTGCTTTACGTAAGAGCCTTGAAGGCAGTTCTTAGTTCTGTCAGTTGATCACAGTAGCAGCCTGTTTGAGGACTAATGATAAAGTACTGAGCACTTACAATATATCAGGCACTGTTTTAATCACTTGACCTATTTTCTGTCTCATGCTCAAACCAACTCTGAATCAAACTGAGCCCACAATTCATTATTTAATGAATCATTGAGCAAATACTGAGTAGGAACCCACTGTGTTCCAAGCACTATATTAGCTGTTGAGGAGTAAAAAGTGAACAGTGAATTATCAGGTAAGAGTTTGGAATATTTGTGATGGACCAGGCTTTTTGCCTATAAACTCTACATTTATGATCTCACTTATTTCTGATACCAACCCTGGGAGACTGGTATTACTGTTCAAGTTCTACAGATTAGAAAACTGAGGTATAGGGAAGTTAAATAATATCTAGGCGAAAATGTCAACAATTAAAACTCAGATTGTGTGATTCCACTCTGGTACCTGCATGTTCCCTATCTATCCTTTACATCTACGTTGCCGAGACAGACAAAACTTAAGTTAACAAAAAATTTAATAAGAAAAGAATTGCAATGTGCTAAGAACAAGAAAATGACTGGGTGCCAAACCAGAGAATGATGGAGTAATAGAATGGGGGAAGTTAATAAAAAAAAACAGTTGGCAGGGAAAGCTACTTACTAAGGAGAATAATATTTCAACTGAGACATAAGAGATAAAAATTATATTGAACAGGGGTGGGAAGAAACTTCCATGTCAAGGAAAGAGTAGAAAATACAAAGGCTCTGAGGCAAAAAACAAAAATTAAACAAACAAACAAACACTGTGTGTGCTCAAGGGCAAAGGAGAAAAGGAAAGATAAAAGCATTTGAATGCAGAGTTCCAAAGAATAGCAAGGAGATAAAAAAGCCTTCTTCCAGTGATCAATGCAAAGAAATAGAGGAAAACAATAGAATGGGAAAGACTAGAAAGCTCTTCAAGAAAATTAAAGATACCAAGGGAACATTTCATGCAAAGATGGGCTCAATAAAGGACAGAAATGGTATGGGCCTAACAGAAACAGAAGATATTAAGAAGAGGTGGCAAGAATACACAGAAGAACTATACAAAAAAGACCTTCATGACCCAGATAACCACGATGGTGTGATCACTCAACCTTGAGCTAGAAATCCTGAAATGCGAAGTCAGATGGGCCTTAGGAAGCATCACTAGTAACAAAGCTAGTGGAAGAGATGGAATTCCAGTTGAGATATTTCAAATCCTAAAAGATGATGGTGTGAAAGTGCTGCACTCTGTATACCAGCAAATTTGGAAAATTCAGCAGTGGCCACAGGACTGGAAAAGGTCAGTTTTCATTCCAAGGCCAAAGAAAGTCAATGCCAAAGGATGTGCAACTTACCACACAATTGCACTCATCTCACACACTAGCAAAGTAATGCTCAAAATTCTCCAAGCCAGGCTTCAGCAATACATGAACTGTGAACTTCCAGATGTTCAAGCTGTATTTGAGGCAAGAAAAGGCAGAGGAATCAGAGATTAAGTTGCCAACATCCACTGGATTATTGAAAAAGCAAGAGAATTCCAGAAAAACATCTACTTTTGCTTTACTGATTATGCCAAAGCCTTTAACTTGTGGATCACAACAAACTGTAGAAAATTCTTCAAGAAATGGGAATACCAGACCACCTGACCTGCCTCCTGAGAAATCTGTATGCAGGTCAAGAAGCAACAGTTAGAACTGGACATGGAACAACAGACTGGTTCCAAATCAGGAAAGGAATACGTCAAGGCTGTATATTGTCACCCTGTTTATTTAACTGATATGCAGAGTACATCCTGCAAAATACCAGGCTAGATGAAGCTCAAGCTGGGATCAAGATTGCTGGGAGAAATATCAAGAACTTCAGATATGCAGATGACACCACCCTTATGGCAGAAATTGAAGAACTAAAAAGCCTCTTGATGAAAGTGAAAGAGGAGAGTGAAAAAATTGGCTTAAAGCTCAACATTCAGAAAACTATGATCATGGCATCCAGTCCTATCATTTCAAGGCAAATAGATGGGGAAACAAGGGAAATACGGAGAGACTTTTTTCGAGGGGCTCCAAAACCACTGCAGATGGTGACTGCAGCCATGAAATTGTAAGACGCTTGCTCCTTGGAAGAAAAGCTATGACCAACCTAGATAGCATATTAAAAAGCAGAAACATTACTTTACCAACAAAGGTCTGTCTAGTCAAAGATATGGTTTCTCCAGTAGTCATGTATGGATGTGAAAGTTGGACTATAAAGAAAGCTGAGCACCAAAAAATTGATGCTTTTGAACTGTGGTATTGGAGAAGACTCTTGAGAGTCCCTTGGACTGCAGGGAGATCCAACCAGTCCATCCTAAAGGAGATCAGTCCTGGCTGTTCACTGGAAGGACTGACGCTGAAGCTGAAACTCCAATACTTGGCCATGTGATGCGAAGAACTGACTCACTGGAAAAGACCTTGATTCCGGGAAAGATTGAAGGTGGGAGGAGAAGGGGACAACAGAGGATGAGATGGTTGGATGGCATCACTGACATGATGGATATGAGCTTGAGTAAGTTCTGGGAGTTGGTGATGGACAGGAAAGCCTGGTGTGCTGCAGTCCATGGGGTAGCAAAGAGACATGACTGAGGGACTGAAGTGACTAAGTGACTGACTATGCTCAAGGCAGCATAAAGGAAGAAGACAAGGATGACTTAAGATAAATTAAGCAACTAGGGAGGGCTCTGATTATGCAGGGTCCTGAAGACCCAGAAAAGAGTAGTTTAGATTGCATTCTAAGTTTAATGAGCCATCACTGAAACTTTTTCAGTGGGAGAGGTCACACCAGATTTATATTTAAGGCTAACTCTTGAGCAATGTTTCAGATGGACTAGAAATATTGGTGGGGATGGTCAGGGTGCAACAGTGGAAAGAGGTAGACCAGTTGCCAAGTTGTGAAGCAGTGGCCCAGAAGATAGATGAAAGTGATGAATGGACAAGGGAAGAAGCAGCAGGATCTGAAAAATATTTTGGAGATGGTATTTATAGGATTTGGTGATGAAAGGGATACAAGGGATAAGAGTAAAGGCGGATGACTCCTGGGTTGTATACTTGACCAGCTAGGTAAATCATGAATTCATTTATTGAGATGGGAAAATTTTACGGTCTGGGGCAACAGACAGATTTCGGAAGAAATAAGAATCCTCTTTTGGAAAATTTTTGTTAGAAATATCAGAAGACTGAATGTTGGGATCTAATGAGAGCTCTGGGCTACAGACATAAATTGGGGGGTCAGTGGTGTAAAGATAGTATTAAAGTTATGGGCATGGATGAGATTATGCAGGAGGAGAACAGTGAGGTGAAGAAGGAAGGCAAAGGAAGAGGAAAGGATCCAAGAAAAGCCCCAAGATCTTCAACCCGTTATATCCGGATAAGGAATAAGAAACTGGCAACAAAAGTGAGGGCTGAGAAAACTGTCCAGTGTGGTTAGAAGATGTGGTTCCAAGGAAGCCAGAGGAGAGGTTCATCGAGAGAAATGGACTAGTCATGCATCCCAAATGCTGGTGAGAACTGAGAAAAACAAGGATAGAGAAACATCTGTTGAGTTTGGCTCCATGGAATTTACTGGCAAATGTGGCAAAAGTTCTTTAGGAGGGACGGTAGCATATGGATGGCCTGGGGGTTGAAAAGTACATCATAGGTGAGGAGAGGAAGAAGGAAGTGTGAGATAACAACAGGAAGCCAAGAAATGGGGAGAGGTGTGTGCAACGAGGGCTTTTCAACATGGGGATGTCAAAAGGTCAGCTGAGGGCTACTGAAGAATCTTAACAGTTTGTTTGAGCAAAATATCAATTCAAATCAGGCAGCAAGCACCAAACCAGAAGTGGTTAGGAGCACTCCATGGACAAGAGCAGAGGGAAAGACCTCTACAGAGAAGAGGAGGAAATACAGCAAGGGTGTTGCTTGATTGGCTTTAACTTAAGCCTCTGCTTTATGCAGAAAATGCGGTTGGCTGTTTGTGACTGGTTGTCCTTGGGTTTGGATTTCTTGTCCTTCAGAGGCTGTGGCCCTGGTGTGCCTCCTTAGGTTGTTAAGGTGGTAAAGCCACCTCAGTCTCATGGCCCCCTTGTTTAATTAATACATTTAACAAGAGATATGAAAGCCCATTAGTCTGCTGATCGAAATGATCCAGCAGAGAGGAGTATGATGTATCGTAGACAACACTGAAAGGACAATACTGTGTGAATTCCTAAAGGAGGTGAGAGAAAACTGAGTCCATAAGCAAGTGAAAACAGTAAGTATCAATGTAAGAGAGATACAACCTCTTTTTTACAAGGGGAAGAAGCAGAAAACAGGTGTCAACATGGGTTGGTTTGTACATTTGACAAAAGGAAAGAAGTTACAGAAATTTGCTGATTAAACACAAAATCAAAGTCTGAACCCAGGTCTCCATAGAGACACGTGGCGTGGCCATGGACAGAGAGCCTTTAGAAAGCAACTTCCAGGAACTGAACAGGGTCTCTGCCCAGCCTTGGGAATCACTATTTTCCCAGAGCAAAATGGTCCTAACTTGGCCCCTGCCTTGTGAGGGACGTCCTGCCTGTAACTTCCTCCTAACAGGGTCAAGGCTCAGAGGCTTTAGCCCAGGAAGGAGGTAAGTTTCCTGATCCTGGGGACACGAACATGCCCCAACATGAGCGGGAGTGGAGCCCGCCGCACTCAGTCCCTTCTTCTTGGCCATTTCACGTGTTAAATTTAAGATCTACATACTGAGCATCTCTAGGTTTTCAACTTCACATCAGCGACTGTTGCACGTATCAAACTGGGAAACTCAGAGAACAATTGCTCCAAAATACCGGTGATTACAGCACCTTTTCCCTCCCCAGGCCCCCTCCACGATCCTCTCCCCTGCTTCCCATACCCTTATCTTGACTGGTCCTCCCCATTTCTGCCAAGACAACATCAAAGCTTTTCTTTCCCCCTTGTTCTCCTTCCTTGTCTTTTCTACCTACATTTGCTAATGCTTGTCTAATCGGGCAACAACATTCTTTCTGGCACGATTCGCAGGTTGAGTCCCAGGTCCTTCAAGATGACATTTGACAGAGGCCAGATTTTGTTTTCCTGAATGGTTTCTATCACAGTCACAGAAAAGCCTTCAGTTGAAAAATTCAACTGCTCAAGCTCATATGTTTGAAAATCCACATCAACGTGATTTCCCTCCCTCCAGGCAATTTCAGGACAGCTTTTTTGCTCCTGGATTTAACACCCAACAGTTACACAAAAAATACAATACAGTTACTCTCGCACTCCTGGCAGCTCCTTGCCTATTATCTTTCATTTCTCGTTTTGTTCATAATTCCACCCACTCCTCATCGTTCTCCTTGGTAATCCTATCAAGAAATCAATTTGCTCCTTCCTCTGCTATTAAATAAAGTGGCTTACCCAGCAATTCTTCCCTTTTATGGAAGAGAAATGAGGGTAGAAATAAGCTCTCCTCTGCTGGTCCCGAACATAGCATGACTGGGTTTCTAACACAGGTACCGTGTCATTTTAGATATTTTACAGAGACCTAGCACTTAAATCAAGCCTCATTAAAATGGAAATATTCATTAGAACTCAAGAGTGCTTGCTGAATTGTACGTTACTTGTTCCCTGAAAGCATTTACTTTTAGGGTAATGTGAGAGTCTGTCTTTAAATACTTTCACCTCTTTCTGATCTCTTCTGAAATCACTGTCGATGAGTGAGATAATGCACTCCCTGCAAAAAAGAATATTTAAGAATAAGCCTCAATTTGTGAGCATGTAAAAGTAAAATGTGAATATGAAGAAAAAAGGAAGCTTTTTTTAAAAAAAAGAAAAGGCATTCATTTCTATTTTATTTCTATTTCCCAACATTCAAACAATTTTGTACAGTTCTACATTGTTCTATATGTAGGTACGCATTTTAAAATGTTATACCATTATAAGTGAACACCAATGATATAAAGAAGTTTGGCTTCAATAACTTACACTTCAAGGAGTTTAGGTTCAGGACTAAACTCAGCATATTGTTGATGCTATGGAAAAAAAACATAATCATCAGATGTTATATTTAACGGACGTCATCACTCATAAATAAGCACTTCTAGTGTCTAACTAAAAAAATCTGTGTTAAAATAAACAATATTTGACATGGGCATAATAAACATGGGATTCCCCAATGGCTCAGCAGCAAAAGAATCCGCCTGCAATGCAGGAGGCACAGGAGCCTCAAATTCAATTCTGGTTCAGGAAGATCCCCTGGAGGAGGAAACGGCAACCCACTCCAGTATTCTTGCCTGGGAAATCCCATGGACAGAGGATCCTGGCCGGCTACAGTTTAAGAGGTTGCAAAAGAGTCTGAAATGACTGAGCAGCTGAGCACGATGATAATAAATGCTGCGGTAGGAGAAGCCTTGCATTTACCCAGAACTAGACCAGGGACAATGGGACCAGGAAGTTAAAAAAAGAAAAAGAGATTTCAGACTTTGTAGGGCGTTCTGGATCTTAGATGCTAAAGCAGCCTAATTAGGGCTGTGGCTGCTGTGTATTTAGTCCACCAGTGGGAAGGGATGGTATTGTCAGCATTTGGAAATTATATCCTGAAATTTAGAATTAGGGATTTTCCTCTGAAAAGAGTTAAACTGTGAGGTTAATACATAGAGGTGGGAGTTCTTCCTCAGGGTAGCGGTAGTCCTCCTACATAATGACCTGTAAGTAGGATCCTGAAAGCATTTACTTTTAGGGTAATGTGAGAGTCTGTCTTTAAATACTTTCACCTCTTTCTGATCTCTTCTGAAATCACTGTCGATGAGTGAGATAATGCACTCCCTGCAAAAAAGAATATTTAAGAATAAGCCTCAATTTGTGAGCATGTAAAAGTAAAATGTGAATATGAAGAAAAAAGGAAGCTTTTTTTAAAAAAAAGAAAAGGCATTCATTTCTATTTTATTTCTATTTCCCAACATTCAAACAATTTTGTACAGTTCTACATTGTTCTATATGTAGGTACGCATTTTAAAATGTTATACCATTATAAGTGAACACCAATGATATAAAGAAGTTTGGCTTCAATAACTTACACTTCAAGGAGTTTAGGTTCAGGACTAAACTCAGCATATTGTTGATGCTATGGAAAAAAAACATAATCATCAGATGTTATATTTAACGGACGTCATCACTCATAAATAAGCACTTCTAGTGTCTAACTAAAAAAATCTGTGTTAAAATAAACAATATTTGACATGGGCATAATAAACATGGGATTCCCCAATGGCTCAGCAGCAAAAGAATCCGCCTGCAATGCAGGAGGCACAGGAGCCTCAAATTCAATTCTGGTTCAGGAAGATCCCCTGGAGGAGGAAACGGCAACCCACTCCAGTATTCTTGCCTGGGAAATCCCATGGACAGAGGATCCTGGCCGGCTACAGTTTAAGAGGTTGCAAAAGAGTCTGAAATGACTGAGCAGCTGAGCACGATGATAATAAATGCTGCGGTAGGAGAAGCCTTGCATTTACCCAGAACTAGACCAGGGACAATGGGACCAGGAAGTTAAAAAAAGAAAAAGAGATTTCAGACTTTGTAGGGCGTTCTGGATCTTAGATGCTAAAGCAGCCTAATTAGGGCTGTGGCTGCTGTGTATTTAGTCCACCAGTGGGAAGGGATGGTATTGTCAGCATTTGGAAATTATATCCTGAAATTTAGAATTAGGGATTTTCCTCTGAAAAGAGTTAAACTGTGAGGTTAATACATAGAGGTGGGAGTTCTTCCTCAGGGTAGCAGTAGTCCTCCTACATAATGACCTGTAAGTAGGAGGCTGAGGATTTCCATCTAATTATGTGAACAAGGTGTAGGTCTGCTGGAGCACTAAGTCCTGTGAACTGCGGCACGGATACCAGTGTTCACATGTCTAAGAAGAGAACGAAGAAAACAGAAGGTATAGGTCCGGAGGTCTCATACGTCCCGTCATGCTGTTACTCCAGAGGGTCCAAGGTACCCCAGGAGTTGGACCCCCAGTAGCCAGCTGTCTATATAGAACATTGATTCAAACTAGTGATTGCTTTTAAATTTACATTTTGATATAATTTATTTTATATTATTTCCTCTCTCTCTCAGATTTTTTTTCCTGCATTATTTGCTTGTAAGTTGCAGATACAATGTCCCCATTAAAAAGCCCCAGGGTCACCATTTTCTCCCATGAAAGCAAGATTTAACTGCCCTTTCAACTTTATCTCAGGAATGTGATCTTTAAACAGACCATCTGAAATTTCCTGATCAGCACTAGTGAGGTGACCTGCCTAACAGGATCCCTGCCTTGCCTTGGCCCCCACAAAAGAGGATTGCTTGTCCCCAGACAATTATTTCCCTCTGCCAGTACCCTCTTTGTCTCTCTTTCTGCCTATAAAAGCCTCCCATTTTTTTACCACTCCTCGGAGCCCTCTTCTAGTTGCTAGATGGGATGCTGTCTGACTCATGAATCACTTAAAGTCAATGAGATATCCAAATTTACTCAGCTAGATTTTGTTTTTTAACATCTCTTTATTCCTGAATACTTCAGTGTATATATCTTATCTAGCTATGGTACAATTATCTAAACGAGGGAATTAATTTGGCTCAATACTATGGCCCTTATTTGGATTCACCAGGTATCCCAGTAACGTCCTTTCTAGCAACAATACTGTAAGATGAAGCATTGATTCAGTTGTCACACGAGCGTCTCACCTGAAAGTCTTCCTCAGTCCTTATGACAGTGACATTTGAACAGTGGGCATCACTTATTTGATGGAATGGCCCCCAGTGTGGGTTTCTCTGATGCTTCCTTACAAGTAGGTTAACTTTATACATTTCTGGAGAAACATCACAGAGTGATGCTCTTTTCCTCTTGGTGCTCAGCAATCATATCAGGAGGCACTGATGTCAGCTTGCCCTACTCCATGGACATTAACTTTAAACACTGAGTAAAGGTGTGTTTTGCCAGGTTTCTCCACCGTAAACTGACTCTTTTTCCCTTTATAGTTAATAAATATTTGATGGGGAGCTATTATGTAAGTATCCCGTCACTACTCTAACTTTCCCACATGAGTGTTAATGGTGACTTCTGCCTATATTCATTATTATTGCCATGGTTGCCAAAGGTCATTTTCAAATTCCGTCATTCTGGCATCATTTATTAGTTGGTTTACTTCCATCCCTGTGATTTTCTTTATTTATATATCAATATAAACCCATATAATAGATCATAACACACATATAGATAATGGATTATACTTTTTACTACCATTTATTTTGATTCTCAAACTGATACTCAGATTTATCCACAAGCTAAACTTTTTTTTTAAATTTCAGATTTCTGACTTTTCCTGAAAAATCAATGCTTTGGAGAAAATAGGGCATTAATTCCATGGATCAGAGTAACTGAGAAAAATGTAAGCAGGCTTGCTTTCTCCAAATTTCAGATTCTGGTCCTGGTTGACTTGACTCAAATATGTTACCTAATCTAGCATGTATGAGCCTGACTCTGTTATAAGATTTCTCATTTGTTGTTGCTGTTCAGTCACTAAATCATGATTGACATTTTGTGACCCCATGGACTGCAGCATGCCAGGCTCCTCTGTCCTCCAATATCTCCTGGAGTTTGCTCCAATTCATATCCATTGAGTTGGTGGACATCTCATCTTCTGTTGCCCCCTTCTCTTTTTGCCTTCAATCTTTCCCAGCATCAAGGTCTTTTCCAGTGAGTCAGCTCTTCACATCAGGTGGTCACAGTACTGGAGCTTCAGCTTGAGCATGAATCCTTCTAATGAATATTCAGGGTTGATTTCCTTTAGGATTGACTAGTTTGATCTCCTTGCAGTCTTGAGAGGGACTCTCAAAAGTCTTCTCCAGCACAGCAGTTCAAGAGTATCAGTTCTTCGGTTCTCAACCTTCTTCATGGTCCAGCTCTCACATTTATACATAACTACTGGAAGAAACATAGTTTTGACTAGATAGACCTTTACTGGCAAAGTGATGTCTCTGCCTTTTAATATGCTTTTCTTCCAAGGAGTAAAGTGTTAGTCATTCAGTCATGTCCAACTTTTTGTGCCGATGTGGACTGTAACCCACCAGGCTCTTCTGTCCATGGAGTTCTCCAGGCAAGACTACTGGAGTGAGTGAGTCATTCCCTTCTCTAGGGGAGATTCCCAACCCAGGGACAGAACCCAGGCCTCCTGCACTGGCAGGCAGGTTCTTTACTGTCTGAGCCACCACGGCAGCCTTAAAGGAGCATGCATCTTTTAATTTCATGGCTGCATCACCATCCACAGGCATGTAACTGTTGAGTTTGTTAATATGAAAACCATTGATCTAATGAAAAAAATAGCCTAAGGTGAAATGAAGGCCCCAGTCATATGTCTGACTCTTACATTTGAGTAAGTTATTTATCTCCATCTGTTCTAGTTTATCTGCTAGTTGGAAGGAGTAATGCTTGTCTCTGTCTAGCCAAAAGTTGTGAGAAAAATGAGAAATGCACATACCTGCCACAGTACAAATGAAAACGAAGACATTCAAATGATAATATGTCTTATTTTCTTTTTATAAGGGTATTATTAAGCAAAATAGGTGTAATAATACTCACCTTTTATACAGATACTCTGAGAATTAAAAATAATGCATGTAAAACCCTTGCAGTAACTAATGTAAAATAGGAGACTAATAAATTACAGCCATGATTTTTATCATTATTTCTGAGGGACTTTAAAGTCATTTCTGCCTCCTGTAAAAGGAATAAGACAGAACAGCTGTGCAAACAATGCAGACATTCCTTGGAATTAACAGAATAAGTGCACATTTCAACTTTCAGAAGTCCACTGTGTTCTTGGTTGCTAAATGAGGACACCATGAGCAATGATCATGAGTCAGTTCTGTCTAGCCTTCCTTGGATGTTATAAAATTCAGCATAATGTTAATTAACAGGAATCATGGCTCTTTAAGACTCACACTGGTATGTCTCATCAGAATTGCATTACAACATAAATAGGATATTTATTTTTATCACCACACCTAGAAAGTCATGAAGGCTTTAGAAGTCACCCTGTCACTGAGAAACTCCCAAAACAAATACGACTGTCTCTTTACAGGCTTATTATTCAGTCAGGCTGAACACGGGATCATATGTTTGGATGATCTTTTTGAACGTTCCCTGGTTCTGTGATATATATGAAGTATATATTACACTTGTCTAACAGGTTTTCATCATTCTTAGCTTAGTCAGTTCTCACGCTGCCCCTGTATGAGAGACTGCATTAGGTGATATGATTTTCTTTAAATCTTTAAGATTTAAAAACTGGGATGCCATCAACTTCAGTGACTTCTGAGGGTCAGTGATTAACGCAGAACTAGAATCCAAGTTTCTGAGTCTAGCTTCTTTCCACTGCATTTTGCTGTTTCCACATACATCCAGTGTTCCAGGAAAAGAAAATGCCTCTAGGCAATTCACCCCTCTCTTTGTAATGACCGCAAACAATACAACCAGACAGACATAATACTAATTAACTTTAGGGAGTTCATCCGATATTGCTGTTTGTAACATGCAAGAAGAAAATAACTTGATATCTCAGAAGACAGACTTCCATAATCACTAATGATAAGATCTGTCATAAAACTGACCCCAGCTAAGGGGGCAAGCAACGGGAAGAGCTTCAGGTCAGAAGGCTGGCTTCCCGGCTAATTCTGGTTCTAATTAGCTATGGTGATTTTGGATAAATTTTTTCTCTCTCTAGGTCTCCAGTGTTATCATCTACATAATAAGGGAGTTGGACTGAAGGAAGCTGCAGGATGTTGTAATGATCATATTTACAGATCAGCACTGACTCCGTGGAGGCACTCATCACTTTACCATAAACACTGATAAGATGAAGAATAGAGACTAATAAAGTTTACAGTAGTGTACTGTACAATGGAAGACATGGATTATTCTCACGGATAGCCTGTAATAAAATATATGACTGCATCAACAAGTGTCTCAGAGCCTTATCAGAGTCAGATGAACGATTGTGGCATCTGTTCATGGGGCCTACTGAAGTACCCTTGTCACTGCAATTTTTTATTTATTTTTTAAATTAGATATCTAGTTTATTTAAGCCTTTTATTACGTTTTTTTAAATTTCTCTTTTATTTTTTTGCCACATCACACAGCATAACAGATCTTAGCTCCCCAACCAGGGATCGAACCCATGCCCACTTCAGCAAAAACAGAATCCTAACCACTGGATGCTTACTCCTTGGAAGAAAAGTTATGATCATGGAAAAAGCAAGAGAGTTCCAGAAAAACATCTAGTTCTGCTTTATTGACTATACCAAAGCCTTTGACTATGTGGATCACAATAAACTGTGGAAAATTCTGAAAGAGATGGGAATAACAGACCACCTGACCTGCCTCTTGAGAAATCTGTATGCAGGTCGGGAAGCAAGAGTTAGAACTGGACATGGAACAACAGACTGGTTCCAAATAGGAAAAGGACTACGTCAAGCCTGTATATTGTTACCCTGCTTATTTAACTTCTATGCAGAGTACATCATGAGAAATGCCTGACTGGAAGAAACATAAGCTGGAATCAAGATTGCTGGGAGAAATATCAATCACCTCAGATATGCAGATGATACCACCCTTATGACAGAAAGTGAAGAGGAGCTAAAAAGCCTCTTGATGAAAGTGAAAAAGGAAAGTGAAAAAGTTGGCTTAAAGCTCAACATTCAGAAAACGAAGATCATGGCATCTGGTCCCATCACTTCATGGGAAATAGATGGGGAAACAGTGGAAACAGTGTCAGACTTTATTTTGGGGGGCTCCAAAATCACTGAAGATGGTGACTGCAGCCATAAAATTAAAAGATGCTTATTCCTTGGAAGAAAAGTTCTGACCAACCTAGATAGTATATTCGAAAGCAGAGACATTACTTTGCTGACTAAGGTCCGTCTAGTCAAGGCTATGGTTTTTCCTGTGGTCATGTATGGATGTGAGAGTTGGACTGTGAAGAAAGCTGAGTGCCAAAGAATTGATGCTTTTAAACTGTGGTGTTGGAGAAGACTCTTGAGAGTCCCTTGGACTGCAAGGAGATCCAACCAGTCCACTCTGAAGGAGATCAACCCTGGGATTTCTTTGGAAGGAATGATGCTGAAGCTGAAGCTCCAGTACTTTGGCCACCTCATGTCATGTATGGATGTGAGAGTGGACTGTGAAGAAGGCTGAGTGCCAAAGAATTGATGCTTTTGAACTGTGTTGTTGGAGAACACTCTTGAGAGTCCCTTGGACTGCAAGGAGATCCAACCAATCCATTCTAAAAGAGATCAGCCCTGGGATTTTTTTGGAAGGAATGATGCTGAAGCTGAAATTTCAGTACTTTGGCCACCTCATGCGAAGAGTTGACTCATTGAAAAAGACTCTGATGCTGGGAAGGATTGGGGGCAGGAGGAGAAGGGGACAACAGAGGATGAGATGGCTGGATGGCATCACTGACTCGATGAACATGAGTCTGAGTGAACTCTGGGAGATGGTGATGGACAGGGAGGCCTGGCGTGCTGCAATCCATGGGGTCGTGAAAAGTCGGACACGACTGAGCGACTGAACTGAACTAAATATATTTGTATTATCAGTTCATCTGTAGTTGCCTGGTTATTTGGATTTATTAGAGAAAAGTAGTATCAATCAAGCAGTATAGGTAATTGAATACTTGTTGGCATATGTGTGCGCCAGTTTTATTTTTCTTATTTCTCAAAATTAGAAGATTGGATGATTTTTCTAAGTATTCAAGAATTATTTGTTGGATATAACTGCTGTTGAAATAAATAATCTTTTGTTCTGTAGTCTTATTTCTTTTATAAAACTCCATGTCAAACAGAAAAAGAAAGAATTAAACCAAAGGCCATTTGAGATTTTAACCACCAAGGTTTTCTATGAACACTACATTTGGAATTAAAATTATGTGAGTCCCCTTGCTGGCTTTGCTCACTCTTGTATGGGAATAAAGCATTTCAATACAAGACTTACTAGTCTGCAGATCTTCTACAGGAGATAAGAAGGAGTAAAAGATTTTGGGAACTCTGGATTTTCCGTGCAGGGTAAACAAAAAAAAAAACACCACATTATTGTATTGAGTAAAACCATTTAAAATGGCTTGCTTTCTCTTTTCCAGTAATGCCAATACCATATGTCTTATAAAATTAAGAATAGCAGGTGTCATTTTGCTAGCATGAATGCTGGTTCACAGACTTTAAAAGCAAACTATAGAGAAGGGCTGATATGATAAAGGGAGCACAAATCTGATATAGTCCATATAGTCTGAGGCCTGGTTATTATTAATAGGAGAGAGTCCTATTTAAAGGTCATATAGTCAAAGCTAATAACTAAGATTAGACATTGTGCCTCAGTCACGCAATCGTATCCGACTCTTTGTGATCATGAACAGTAGCCCACCAGGTTCCTCTGTCCGTGGGATTCTCCAGGCAAGAATACTGGAGTGGATTGCCATTTCCCTCTCTGAAGTTAGACATTAACAGCCCATAAAAAGATCACAGAAATCACACCAATAGTAGAGAATATTGAAACATAGCCCACACTGTCTGAAGTAGGATTATAAAATCCGCTTGAGTGCGTGGATATATTCTGTGCTCCTTACTAATTCCGAGATAAAACAAATTTAACAGAAGCATGAAATAGGAATAGGTTTTAGAACAGGAGTAAGCTTTGGAGATAATTTAATTATTTCATTTTTCAAAGAGAAGCCAAGGGTTAGAAATTACTAAATTACTCAGTACCAGCTAGGTAGTGGCAGTAGTAGGAGCTGAATACAGCTGACCTTGAATAATGGGGTTGATCCAGGTATCATGTATAGTCTTCCCTCTGCATTTCCAGTTCCTCCACAAATAGAGATTCAACCAACTATGGTGTAGTACAGAAAAATATTGAGTACTGAATTTAGTGTTGAAACATATCTGCATGTAAGTGGACCGATACCGTTTAAACCCACATTGTTCAAGATTCAGCTGTACTCTTTTTCTGATCTATCAGTTACTGGAGATGGGACTTGAAAAGCTGTGATGGGAGATGATGGTTTTTATTATCATTGTTTTAAAATTTTACATGCAGTAAAATTGACTCTTTAAAAATTAGTTCTGTGAGCTTTAACACATATACAGATTCATGTAAACTACTACTACAAACTGGTTACAGGTAGACCCATCATCCCCCAAAATCCTTCAGACTGTTCGTTTTGTTCAAAGCCTCTACCTACATTTAAACCCCTGACAACTACTGATCCATATGTACTTTATTACTTTAGTTTTGCCTATTCCAGAATGTTGCATAAATGGAACTATTCACAGAAACTCTTTTGTGTGTGGCTTCTTTCCCTCAGCTTAATAGTTTTGAGATTCATCCATGTTTTGTATATAAGTGATTTATTCTGTTTTAGTTGCTAGGTAGTATTCTATTGTACAATTACATAACCATTTGTTTAGTCATTCATCTATTAATGAACATTTGAGCTGTTTCCAGGTTTTAGCTATTATAAATAAGGATGTTGTGGCTTATTTTTTTTAAGAGAAAAGGAAAAATTTTTAGTTACACATATAGATTGTCTGATGCTGCTGCTGTTGTTTAGTTACTAAGTCATGTCTGACTCTTTGCAACCCCATGGGCTATAGCCTATCAGGCTCCTCTGTCCATGAAATTTTCCAGGCAAGAGTACTGGAGTTGGTGGCCATTTCCTTCTCCAAGGGGCCTTCCCAACCCAGAAATAGAACCCACATCTCCTCCTTGACAGGAGGATTCTTTACCACTATGCCATCTCGGGAGCCTAGAAACTCTGATAATGAACTCTTTAAGTATTCACAATGTTGGTTCAACTTATATTCTGAAGTAATTACAAACTCATAGGAAGTTGCAAAGATAGTACCATGTAGAGAGATCCTCTTTACCATTCACCCAGTTTCTATTAGCTACATCTAATGTAACTGTAGAATAATAATATCAAAATCAAGAAACTGGTTTTGGTATAAAATGAGTAATAGTTCTTTGGCATTTTATCACATATGTAGATTCATATAACCAAGATTGCAATCTCACCAGAAAAACTTTCCTCCTTCTGCCCCTTTATAGTCACACAAACAGACAGACAGATAGACACACACACACACAAACACACACACACACACACACATCCTCCTCTCAACTACCCTTCACTCCTTGCAACCACTAATCTGTTATCCATCTGTATGATTTTGTCATTTCAAGAATGTCATATACATGGAAGTAACCTACATGTCTGTCAACAGATGAACATACAAAGAAACTGTGGTACATATATACAATGAAATATTAACTCACCCACAAAAAGAAAGAAATCGAGTCTGTTCTTTTAAGGTGGATGAACCTAGAGATTGTTATGCAGAGTGAATTAAGTCAGAAAGAGAAAAATCTATATATTAACACACACACACACACACATATATATATAAATAATCTGGAAAAATGTTACTGATGAACCTATTTGCAAGGCAAGAATAGAGGCACAGTCATAGAAAACAGACCTATACCCACCGTGGGGGAAAGAGAGTGGGATGAATTGGGAAGCTGCTGTATAACACAGGGAGCTGAACCTGGTACTCTGTGATAACCTAGAGGGGTGAGATGGGAAGGATGGGAGAGAGGTTCAAGAGGGAGGGGATATACGTATACCTGTGGCTAATTCACGGTGTTGTATGGCGGAACCAATACAACATTGTAAAGCAATTATCCTCCAATTAAAAATAATTTTTAAAAATAGTAAAATATGTCATATTGATGGAATTATATAACCTTTGAGACTGGCTATTTTCATAATGCCCTTGAGATACACCCAAATTATACTCTGTTCATCCCTTTTTATTGCTGATTTAGTATTTCATAGTATTGATGTACCACAGTTTGTTTAACCATCCATTGTAGGACATTTTAGTTGCTTCCAGTTTGAGTCTGTTGCTAATTAAGGTAGTTATATGTTAGGACCTAAATCTGACATTTAATTTTTTGTATTCCATTTGTTTCTTCTTTCCATTTTTCTTTTCTTTTTCCTATTTTACTGTGCATTACTTGAATACTTTAGAATTCCATGTTGACCCACTGTGGTGTTTTTAACTGTATTTCTTTGTATAACTCTTTCCTCATTGCTCTAGATATTACATTGTATAATTAGAGTGCACCACAGTCTCCTGTACCATGTACCTCTACCACTGCTACATTTTAGTACTGCAAGCAAAGCGTAGGATCCTTACCTGCCTTCGGTCCCTTTATTCGCCCTCATTTAATTGACTTAATATTTTCATATATAAGTTACATTATTTATAGATATATTATATGCATGTGCACATAATTTTGTATCTACTTTTAAATATTTTCTTTAATACATTGTGAACCATATCAGATAGTAATATAATCTTTGCCTAAACAATCAGATATAATTTGGAAGACAAGAGAAGAACTATTATTCATAGTATATCTAGTATCCATAGTTTTATTCTTTTGGCCTTCTTCCTGATGTTACAAGATGTCATCTTTTGTCATTTCCTTTCAGTTTAGAGAACTTTCTTTATCCATTCTTTTAGGGCAAGTCAGCTAGCAATAAATTCTCTTAGCTTTCCTTTACCTCCGAATACCTTGATTTTCTCTTCATTCCTCAATGATATTTTTCTGGAGGAAAAATTCTGGGTTGACAGTTCTTTTTCTTTCAGCTCTTGAAAAAGATTGTGCCAGTTCCCTTTGGCCTCTATGGCTTCTTATGAGAAATCCACTGATAGTCAAATTGGGTTTTCCCTGTAGGTAAAGGATCTTTTCTCTCTTGGTGCTTTTAAGATTTTTTTTCTTGTATTTAGTTTTCAGAAGTTTGACTATGGTATGTCTTGGTGTGGATTTCTCTGAGTTTACTCTGAAGTTTGTTCAGCTTCTTGAATCTATAGGTTTATGTCTTTTGCCTATTTGGGGAAAATTTTTCAACCATATTTTTTCAAATATTTTTTCAGCCTTGCTCTTTTTCTCCTCACTTCCAAGACTGTGATGACTTGAATATTTGAACTTTTGGTATAATTTCATGGTTCCCTGAGGCTCTGTTCATTTGCATTCATTCTATGTCCTTTATGTTATTTAGGATGGGTAACTTCTATTGTTTTATTTTTTTAAATGTATTTTAGTTGGAGGCTAAGTACTTTACAATTGTTTTATCTTTTAGTTACTGATTTTTCTTCTATCCTCTCCATCCTTTTGTTAAGCCCATCTCTTGAATTTTTAATTTCAATTATTTATTATAATTTCGTTCTGTAATTTTGTTCTTTGTATCTTCTATTTTTAATAATTTTATTCTTTGTATTTCTTTGCTAAGACCTTCTGTTTCTTAGACTTTCTATTTTTCTTTTCTTTCCAGTATGTTAGTCTCATTGAGTGGTTTTCAGTTAAAACCTGGACACTTAGAGACTTTACATTTTATTTCAGTTGAGCAGGCTTCTTTTGATAGTAGTCTGACCGGATATTGCCAGCTAGAAATGTAAGTGCAGGGCACCACTCAGCCTCCACTGACATTTGGGAGAGGACTGCTGTTAGGTTTTAGTGGGAGCGAAAGTTCCAGCTCCCCACTAGGTCTTTAATGATGCGAACCCTGCTGCGTAGATGTCTAAGAGGACAGTTGTTGGGTTTTATGGTAAGCTTTGTTCAGCTTTGAAAGAAGATGTCAAGCTTTTTTAAAGTGATGGTAAAATTTCACATACCTGCAAGTGATGTCTGAACATTTCAGATATTTTAAATTAACTTTATCCTATAGAACTTTCTAAAATAATGAAAATGTTTTATATCAACACTGTCCAGTACTGTAACCACTAGCCACATGTGGTTCTTGAGCAGGTTAAATATGGCTAGTACATTTCTGGAAGTTAATTTTTTAAAAATTTTATTCAGTTTATCAATTTAAATGACGACATGTGGCTATTGTGTTAGAGGGTACATGAATGCAGCTCTACATCTTCACCAGTATTTAGGCATCATAGCTCTATATCCTTACCAGTATATCAGAATTTCTAAATTTAGCCATTTAATGAGTGTGAACTGGTATCTTGTGGTTTTTATCATTTAATGTAATTACTGGCCACTTAGTTTTTCTAATGATGTTTTTAAAGCAGAAGTTTTTAATTTTGATAGAGTATGGTTTATGAGGTGAAGTAAAGTATGGTTTACTATTTCCATATTTCTTTTTTTATATGGCTCATGCGTTTGAATTTTTGCCTATCCTAAGTAGTAAAAAAAAATTTCCCTGTTTTCTTCTTGAAGCTTTGTAGTTTTACATTCTACTCTTAGGTTTATGATGTATTTTCATTTAGTCTTTTTACATATACAAAATCTTGTCACATAGAAGAAAAATTTATTTTTATTCCATATGAATATCCAGTTGTTTCAGCAACTTTTGTTGAAATTTTTTCTTCCTGCATTGAGTTACCATGGCACTTTTAAAAATTAATTGACTGAATATTTTATAGTCTAATTTTGGATTTTCTGTTCAGTTCCAGTTTTCTATGTGTTATCATTAGGCTTTTACCAAACTGTGGCTCGCTGCAGTGTACCAAACTATATACCAAGCTATGTGGATAACTCCAGAAATTAGATATTGTCAGTGTTCGTACTTTGTTCTTCATTTTTGGTTTTCATTTCTTATTTAATTCCATTGTGATAAGAGAGAAGGCAATGGCACCCCACTCCAGTACTCTTGCCTAGAAAATCCCATGGGTGGAGGAGCCTGGTAGACTGCAGTCCATGGAGTCGCCAAGAGTCAGACACGACTGAGCGACTTCACTTTCACTTTTCACTTTCATGCATTGGAGAAGGAAATGGCAACCCACTCCTGTGTTCTTGCCTGGAGAATCCCAGGGACCAGGAAGCCTGGTGGGCTGCTGTCTTTGGGGTCACACAGAGTCGGACACAACTGAAGTGACGTAGCAGCAGCAGTAGCAGTGATAAGAGAATGTACTATGTATAGTTTCTTTTTTTTTTATTTTAATTTGTTGTAAGACTTACTCCTGACTCAGCAGGTGGGCTCTCCTGGTAAATGTTTCATGGACAGTATAAAAGTTTTTATTTTGTTGCTGTTGATTGGAATGTTTTATGAACATCAGTTCAGTTGAGAGTGCTGCTCAAGTCTTTGCTGGACTTTCAGTGTACCTGTTCTTTTCAGGTACTGAGGGAGGAGTATTGATGTCTCCACCTGTTCTGGGTACTTGTTTGTTTCTCCCCTCAGGTCTATAAGTTTTTGTTCTGGTATTATGTACATACACATTTAAAATTATGCCATCTTCCAGGTGAAGTGATCCCTTGATCATTCTGAAATATCTCTCATTATCTCTGATGCTGTTTTTATTTTGTCTTCCATCTTCTCTGATATAAATGTGGCTATTTCTTAAGATTTTTGGTTTGCATGGTATATTGTCTATCCTATTATTTTTAAACTATTTCCTTATCTTAGTGTGAGACTCTCAGTATATATTTGGTCTTGCTTTTTTCATGTCTTTTTATTGGAGAATTTAGATAATTTACATTTAATGTATTTATTAATGTGGTCGGGTTTAAATCTACCATCTTGCCATTTGTTTTCTAAAACCATTTTTTAAATTAATTATACTTTTGGAATCCATTTAATTTTCTCTATTGTTTTATT
>SJYC01055502.1:0-14437 GCA_006408675.1 Madoqua kirkii | reverse complement strand
TTTCTGTATAGTTCTTCTATGTATTCTTGCCACCTCTTCTTAAAATCTTCTCTTCTGTTAGGTCCATACCATTTCTGTCCTTTATTAAGCCCATCTTTGCATGAAATATTCCCTTGGTATTTCTTACTTTCTTGAAGAGATCTCTAGTCTTTCCCATTCTATTGTTTTCCTCTATTTCTTTGCATTGATCACTGAGGAAGGCTTTCTTCTCTCTGCTTGCAGTGGGTATATCTTTCCTTTTCTCCTTTGCTTTTCACTTCTCTTCTTTTCACAGCTATTTGTAAGGCCTTCTCAGACAACCACTTTGCATTTTTGCATTTCTTTTTCTTGGGGATGGTCTTGCTCCTTGTCTCCTATACAATGTCACAAACCTCCGTCCACAGTTCTTCAGGCACTCTGACTATCAGATCTAATCCCTTGAATCTATTTCTCACGTCCATTGTATAATTGCAAGGGATTTGATTTAGGTCATATCTAAATGGTCTAGTGGTTTTCCCTACTTTCTTCAACTTAAGTCTGAGTTTGGCAATAAGGAGTTCGTGATCTGAGCCACAGTCAGCTCCCAGTCTTGTTTTTGCTGACTGTAGAGAGCTTCTCCATCTTTGGCTGCAAAGAATATAATCAATCTGACTTCAGTGTCAACCATCTGGTGATGTCCATGTGTAGAGTCATCTCTTGTGTCTTGGGCCATCTTGGAGACAGGCTACCGTAACAGGCCACTAATGAAAATCTGTTTTAAAAATGACATGAAATTAACATTATTTCAGAAAATTTGTAATGTGATCACTTAAAAAAAGAAAGCAGTCTGCTGAACTATTTTTAAGATCAGGTCAGCTCCTCAAAGGAGGAGGTCCCAGGTTTTGCATTCATTCCAAACCTGGGGTTAATTAACTCAGAATTTCACTGGCTGTGCTTTGACACATTACTAAATCTTCCTGTGTCTCTGATTCCTTACTGCAACATGTAAAGTAATAACAGCCACCTTCCTGAGTGCTCTTAGGAGTAAAGATGGACACCATACATCCCAGCTGGTACCCGTTCTGAAGTGTAGCAGTGAAGGTGTTGAGTCCTAGTTTTACCAAATGTTGGCTTCTTGAGTTTGAGCAAGTTTCTTCACCTTTCTGTGCCTCTCTGCTTCTGTAAAATGGCAATAGTAATAGTCTCTGCCTTGTAGGATGGTGATGACGATTGAATGAATGAATTTTTATTTAGTGCTTAGTACTGTGTCTGGCATATCCTAAGCACTATGTAGGTATTTGCGAAATAAACATAGTCGACGTATATAGTAGATGTTTGATAATGGAGAGTTGTTTACACACTGTTCAGGCTTGCACCCCATGACAAAGATTGAAGGTATCAGAACATACTGGAAAAAATACCCTTTAGAATGTGGGAGTCTTCCTGGGTGGTCTGTTTGCTATTCCTTGGCCTCAGATTCACCCAGGCTCCCTTCCTAATTTTAAATTTTGTCCTTCCTTTTCCATGGTTAGATGACTAGCTGCAGCTCCTGGCCCCAAGTCCCTGAGGCTCTGAGTGTTTATGTCATTCATCATTGGGTGGGAATGAGTGAACTTTGCTAACCAAAAGGTGAGCCCGCCACCTGAACTTGTGACCTGAAAACCACTGAGAGAAAATGCAGTTCCCTTTCAGAATGTCTCGTTAGCCCAGCTCTTGTCCCAAACATCAGCTGGCAAAAAGGCCTCCAGGAGGCCCTTTCTGCTCAAGCACCATGCTGAGTTGGGGGTTGCCGGATCTGGAGCAGCAAGCAACAAAAAGGATCTTAGAGCTGCTGATTCTGGGAACGGTCATTAACGCCCACGACTGGCTTATTCTGAGCCAGATCCCATCAGAGAGCTCATTTAGTGCTCATGGTCATCCTGAAGTCACTTTGTCATTGTCTTACCTTTACAGATAAGGAATTGGAGGTACCAAGAAGTTAACTAACTTGCCCAAGAACATGTGCTTGGGGAGAGATGGAGCCAGGATTCAAAACGGGCAACCTGGCTCCAGAGCACAGCTCCCAGCTCTGTGTATGCACCCTGGGGACTTCAGTGTCTCCAGGCTGTCCCCACTCCCCAGGTGGCCCCTCTAGAGGCAAGGACAACAGATCTTAGTAGCTCCCCAGTTCTTTCTAACACGTAACCTGCTGATGGCCGTGGTCATATCACATGCTTCTCTCTGCCTCAGTTTCCTTGGCTATTAAGGCAGGTCCCTAAAAGTTCTTCCAACTCCTGGTGGGGAGGCCACAGGCTTTAGGAAGTAAGTAGGCAGAGTCAGATGGAACCCTGACATCTTTGGCCAGTTCCCTTAGGTAACCTCTCTGAGCTTCAGCATCCCTTTATACAAACAGGGGATGATTAAAACAACTCCAGAGAGGTACAATTAGAAGAAATGAGAAAAGGGAAAATTAGGAATTTGAAATCACATATCCACGCTTTGTTGTTACGTAGTCACAAGGTCATGTCTGATTCTTTGTGACCCTATGTACTGTAGCCTACCAGGTTTCTCTGTCTATGGGATTTCCCAGGCAAGAATACTGGAGTAAGTTGCCATTCCCTTCTCCAGGGGGATCTTTCTGACCCAGCAATCAAACCTGTGTCCCCTGCGTTGGCAGGCAGAGCCCCATATACGCATTGTGCTAAGTCACTTCAGTCGTGTCCGACTCTGTATGACCCCATAAACGGCAGCCCACCAGGCTCCCCCGTCCCTGAGATTCTCCAGGCAAGAACACTGGAGTGGGTTGCCATTTCCTTCTTTAATGCATGAAAGTGAAAACTGAAAGTGACATCGCTCAGTTGTGTCTGACTCTTTGCAACCCTATGGACTGCAGCCAACCAGGCTCTTCCATCCATGGGATTTTCCAGGCAAAAGTACTGGAGCAGGGTGCCATTATGTAAAATAAATAAACAATAAGGACCTACTGTATATCACAGGGAACTATATTGAATATTTGTATAGCCTATAAGGGAAAAGGATCTGAAAAAGAATATATATATATACACATATCTGTATGTATGTATAACTGAATCACTTTGCTGTATACCTGAAACTGACAACATTGTAAATCAACTACAGTTCAGTAATAAAAAAAAGTTTTAATTATAATTCTGAAAACAGGCATGTTAAATCCAGATTCATTGTTTTAAAAAAAGAATTAAATAAGAAAATATATGTATCATGTTGACATATAGGAAGTACTCAATAAATGTTTTCTTTTTGTTTCTACCCACTTCTATAAATAGTGTGAAACTTTAATCAAGAAAATCACAAATCCATTTATTTGTTCCATAGACATTTACTCTTCCCTGTTCATCCTCATTTTATCCAGTTACATTCATTCATGCATCCTCCTGTCCATCTGTTTACTCATCGACACATTCATTCACCCAAATATTGATTGAGCTACTGCTGTCTGCCATATTCTGAAGATGGAAAGCTAGGGTCCTTGCTCTTAAGCAGCTCATAATCCAGGTTCGGCATATGCTCTTGAGTGTCACGTCGCATTCAGATATACAAAGCTTTGCTCATCCAGATTTAATACATTAGGTTGACAGCTCTGTCATTAAAGAAGCTTTTCCCCAAGGTTTTTCTTGACTTAGTAGCAAGGTACTATGATTAAACCATTAGTTTAACCTCTCATCATGTTCAAATCTGTTTTGTTGAAATAAATCCAGGGTTAACATCTGTCTGTAGTCCATCCGTTTTACGTGAGCCATACAGCCCAGCCAACCTGCTCAGACCACTAACATTGTAAATCAACTACAGTTCAGTAATAAAAAAAAGTTTTAATTATAATTCTGAAAACAGGCATGTTAAATCCAGATTCATTGTTTTAAAAAAAGAATTAAATAAGAAAATATATGTATCATGTTGACATATAGGAAGTACTCAATAAATGTTTTCTTTTTGTTTCTACCCACTTCTATAAATAGTGTGAAACTTTAATCAAGAAAATCACAAATCCATTTATTTGTTCCATAGACATTTACTCTTCCCTGTTCATCCTCATTTTATCCAGTTACATTCATTCATGCATCCTCCTGTCCATCTGTTTACTCATCGACACATTCATTCACCCAAATATTGATTGAGCTACTGCTGTCTGCCATATTCTGAAGATGGAAAGCTAGGGTCCTTGCTCTTAAGCAGCTCATAATCCAGGTTCGGCATATGCTCTTGAGTGTCACGTCGCATTCAGATATACAAAGCTTTGCTCATCCAGATTTAATACATTAGGTTGACAGCTCTGTCATTAAAGAAGCTTTTCCCCAAGGTTTTTCTTGACTTAGTAGCAAGGTACTATGATTAAACCATTAGTTTAACCTCTCATCATGTTCAAATCTGTTTTGTTGAAATAAATCCAGGGTTAACATCTGTCTGTAGTCCATCCGTTTTACGTGAGCCATACAGCCCAGCCAACCTGCTCAGACCACCTCTGGGTTGTTATATTTCTCAAAGGGCAGAGCCAGCTCCCTAGGCAGACCAAGCTGCACTTACCACCTGGGCAGGGTGATTTCTTCAGGACTGCTCTCCTCATCTAATTGGCCTCAACAGTGAGCAATTAATGGCGTGGAACCACTTTGAAAGCACCATAAATAAAAGGCCAGGAACCTGAGATTGAAGCGAACCAGAGGTTACAGTAATGATGATGAATTGTTTTTCCTGGAGGGTTTTTGTTGTTGCTGGTTTTTTTTTTTTAAAGGAGCTAGTTAGCATCTCTTAACCATGATGACGCGCACTGGGGTGAAGGTGGGAGAGGGTAGGGATTCTGTTTGCAGTTGGTGAGGTCTGATAGATGCTGGGCAGGAGAAGTGTCATGAGTCATTTCTAAGGAGCTGTGCTGAGCACTGAAATAGCTGTTGAATTAACGAAGGATTGTTTTCCAGAATGGAGCAGAATGAATCTGGGCTTTGGGATGAGCTGTAGCTCAGTATCTTGAACTTGGCCATGTGTACAGCTTCACCTTCTCAGCCTCGATGTTTTCATCTATTGAATAGGGATAAGCACAGTGCCTACCTTTCAGGGCTATTTATCCCCAGTTATTGCCTGGGCCTAAAACATTCTGTAAGCATATCATACACTGTTCCTTTGCACTCTGAACAGTCATCTTAGACATGCTATTACAATGAATCCTTACTGCATAAGATAGGTTGTGTTTATTTCCATGTCCCCTAGATGAGTTACTGGCTTACCGTAGATACTCGTCTCTTGGGAAGCTCCATATACACACTACTTTACATGAAATAGATAACCAACGTGGGCCTGTTGTATATCCCAGAGCACTATACTTAATATTTTGACTAACCTATAAGGGAAAATAAGCTAAAAAAGAATATACATATATACATATATGTATGTGTGTATAACCGAATTTGGCCTCTCTGACAGCTTGGCTGATAAAGAATCTGCCTACAATGCAGGAGAACCCAGCCTGATCCTGGGTTGGGAAGACGCCCCTGGAGAAGGGATAGGCTACCCTCTCCAATATTCCTGGGCTTCCCTGATGGCTCAGATGGTAAAGCATCCACCTGCAGACCAGGAGAGGGTTCAATCCCTGGGGTTGGGAAGATCCCCTGGAGGAGGGCATGGCAACCTGCTTCAGTATTCTGGCCTGGAGAATCCCTGTGGACAGAAGAGCCTGGCGGGCTACAGTCCATGGGGTCACAAAGAATTGGACTTGACTGGGCGACTAAGCAGAGCACAGCATAGCTGAATCACTTTGCTGTATATCTGAAACTAACACAACATTGTAAATCAGCTACACTTCAATAATAATAAAAAAAATTAAATTATAATTCTGAAAAAAGCATGTTAAATCCAGATCCATTGTTTAAAAAAATAATTAAATGAGAAAATAACTGTATCATGTTGACATAAATCCAGACAAAGGTGACACCATTTTCTCTGCTTTTCTTCTCTGTGGTAGATTAACTGTATTGATGACCTCAGTTCTTCCCACACACCCACACAGACACATACACACACTGTATCCATGTCCTTTGCCACATGTCTTTGTATTTTCTTTTACTAAACAACCACTCAGGGGCTTCCTAGGTGGCTCAGTGGAATCTGCCTGTCAATGCCAGAGACGCAAGAGATGAGGGTTCTGACCTGACCCAAGGATCAGGAAGATCCCCCGGAGTAGGAAATGCCAACCCGCTCCAGTATAAGAATACTGGAAAATTCCATGGACAGAGGAGGCTCGTGGGCTGCAGTCCATCAGGTCACAAAGGGTAGACTCAACTGAACAACACCCGAAAAACTACTTACTTGCTTCTAAGGCTGGACCTGTGCCATGCTTTGGACGTTAGATGTGACACATGCAGAGACTTGGAAAGATAACCCCATTCTTGCTCTTGCTTCTATTCCATTGCCATGAGAAGATGCTCAGACTAGCCTGGTGGAGGGTGAGAGAGATGCAGGGAAGAGCTGGGTCACCCAACCATCATCTACCCATCATGAGAGTGAGCCGGGCTGCTGCCAGCACTGCCCAGCCAAGCCCAGCCTAAATCATAGATCCACAGATACCTGAGCGAAATGAATGCTTATTGTTCTCAGCAATGGACAGTTAAGATATGTTATTACATAGCATCATTGTGGCTATAATGGCTATAAATAGCGATACACCCCTCCCCAGTTAACATCTGGGATGGATCTTAAAAGATGGCCAGGAGAAATGATGATGTACTTGTCTTTTTTTTTCCTTTTTATCACCTCTGGGAAAATATTTGATTGGAGGGTAACGACTATTAAATGATTATTGCTTAAATGATTTGAAGCACTATGAAATGGAAAGTCTCAGCTATCTCTATTGAACTGTCTCTCTTAGATGAAGTACAGTCAGCTGAAATAATAATATTAATAATCATAAAACATTACCTGCACATCACTTTAATACTTAAAAAACTTCCAGATATTTTCTCTAAATCACTCTGATATTATCAGTAACACTGTTCCTGATAGGTGAGGTGACTCAGGCAGGGTCACACAGCTAGCAAGTGGTAGAAAGAATTCTTGATAGATGGTGCCTTCACTTTCTGTGGCTGCTGTAACAAATTAATACAAACTTAGTGGCTAAAGACCCTGATCTGGGAAAGATTGAAGGCAGGAGCAGAAGGGGATGATAGAGGATAAGATGGTTGGATGACATCACCGACTCCATGGACATGGGCTTGAGTAAGCTCCTGGAGTTGGTGATAGACAGAGAGGCCTGGTATGCTGCAGTCCACGGGGCTGCAAAGAGTTGGACATGACTGAACAACTGAACTGAACTAGTGGCTTAAAAATCTCACAAATGTATGGTTTTACAGTTCTATAGGTTAGAAGTCTAGGAGTCTCAAAATCAAGGTGTCAAGAAGGCTGAGTGTTTTCCTGCAGGGTCTAGAGGCTAATCTGTTTCCTAGTCACTTCCAGTTTTTGGATGCTGTCCACATTCCTTGATTTGGGGCCCTGTGCCTCCATCTTCCAGGCCAGCAACATTGCATCTCTCTGATCATTCATTTGTAGTCATGTCTCTGACTGACTACAGTCGGGAAAGTTCTTCCACTTTGAAGAAGTCACACAGTTAGATTGGGCTCACTTGGAAATCCAAGACTCTCACATGTCAAGGTCCTTCACCTTAATCACATTTGCAGAGTCCCTTCTGCATGTGAGGTAGCATATTCACAAGTTCCAGCAACTAGGATGAAGACATCTTTGCAGGACCACTGTTTAGCCTGCCATGCAAAGGGTCACCTACGTTTCCAGTAACTCATTTCATCAGGATTTGGCAGGCTACTGGCCGCCCCCTCTCCTTCTTCTTCTTTTCTGGACAATGGTGCAGTAGCTATAGTTCCTCAATTCCACTGCCTGTAAAAATCTCAGCATTTGGCCAAGTGGGGAAAAAAATGGTAAGCACTCCCCAAAACAGATCTTGAGACAGGGTTGTCTTTGAGTACTTGGAGTTGGAGATATTTTATATTCCTGTAAAATCACTTAGTGTTAGCTACAGACATGTTTCTGATTAAAATGGTCCAAAGGGTGTATTCTTTCTGCATATATTGCTTACTCATCTCTCTTGGTGTAAAGGGACCAGATCTTGTAGGAGAAACGGATTTATTTTATGGTGGGACAGCAGCAGCAGAAATTGCTTCATGCAAATGAAGCTTGGCAGTGTGACTTCATGAATAAGAAATGAGCCGGCGCCTCCTCTCCCCACAGGCGATGATGTGTGCTGGGAAATTAATTGTGGCATTTGTTGGGTGGCCTGACTTCTCTGTCAGGGTTTCACGCAGACGCAAAGATGCTTCCCTTCACCCAATTGGATATCAAGCATTTATGTACTTTATAGCTTTGCTTTGTCTTGTAAGTGAACCATGGGTGGGTCTCAAGTCTCCTGGAAGCTTCTGGAGATCTTTCAAAATTAAGAACTCATGGTGGGAGCCAACATGGCCCTGAGCCACACATAATGGCCATGAGTTCAGATCATCTCTGAGTTTAAGAGATTTAAGACATTCTGACTTTTTTGAATAACAGTATGCCTCAGTACTTAAGTGCATGGTCTCAGGAGCCAAAATATCTGGGCTCAAATCCCTGCTCTGTTCCTCTCTAGCTACATGACATTTGGCAAGTTACCCAGTCATTCTATGCCTCAGTTTCCCTATCTGCAAATTAGAGATTGTAATAGCACTTACCTCATAGGATTGTTATGTGGATTAAACATGGAAATGGGGATAAAGCACTTAGAATTTCACTGCTATCAGGCTTTGGAAGTGCAGTAATGTTCAGTTTAGTCACTCAGACGTGTCCAACTCTTTGTGACCCCATGGACTGCAGCACACCAGGCCTCCCTGTCCGTCACCAACTCCCAGAGTTCACTCAAACTCATGTCCATACAGTCGGTGATGCCATCCAACCATCTCATCCTCTGTCGTCCCCTTCTCCTCCAGCCTTCAACCTTTCTCAGCATCAGGATCTTTTCCAATGAGTTAGTTCTTTGCATCAGGTGGCTTCAGCTTCAGCATCAGTCCTTCCAATGACTATGTAGGACTGATTTCCTTTAGGATGGACTAGTTTGATCTCTTTGCAGTCCAAGGGACTCTCAAGAGTCTTCTCCAACACCACAGTTCAAAAGCATCAATTCTTCGGTGTTCAGCTTTCTTTATAGTCCAACTGTCACATCCATACACGACTACTGGAAAAACCATAGCCTTGTGCCGGGAGCCGCCACGGGAGATCCCACCCATGACAGAGTCATGTGGAAGAGACCTGTTAAGCAAGGCTTCAGAGCTCAAGGGGCTCCTAGGCTTTCTCGAGCATCTACCCCCAAACCAGCATCTGTCTGTTTTACTGTTTCATGACTTTCACCAACTCCTCTGACATTAACAGGGGGCTAACCCTGACCACCTTTCTCTGGAGAAAATTAACTTAGGGCTATAGCTAATAAGTCTCCTGGACATGAGAGGAACATTTCAAATCAAACCCCCTCGGTTAGCATTCTAGCTTGCTTGGCAGGTATATCCAGACACTTACAGCTATGCATACAATTATTTACAGCCTCCCAACTGTGAGAAGCACGCAAAGCCTAAAACATAGAGCCTTTGAAAGAGTTAAAAGTTATTAGACTAGTGCTAGTGCTGGTGTAGGATTTCATTATTGGGCCAATGCTTGTTGCTAAGTTCCCATATCTCTTATCCACTGTGCACCTGGGAATGCGTTAGTTAACATAGTGAGAATGCAAGAAAAACACGTGTAGCCTTGAATTTAACCATATCAGACTTTTGAGCTAATTGGTTCTTTCTTGTAACTTGCTGTACCTTTGCTCTGTGAAAAAACAACATAAGAGACACAGAGGTATAGAACAGACTTTTGGCTTCTGAGGGAGAAGGAGAGGGTGGGATGATTTGGGAGAATGGCACTGAAACATGTATACAATCATGTAAGAAATGAAGCACTAGTCTATGTTCAATACAGACAGGATGCTTGGGGCTGGTGTACGGGATGATCCGGGGAGATGGTGTGGGGTGGGAGGTGGGGGGGGGGACTTCGGCATGGGGAGGTCGTGTACATCTGTGGCTGATTCATGTCAGTGTATGGCAAAACCAATGCAGGATTGTGAAATGGAATAAAGTATTAAATTTAAAAAAAAGAAAAAGAAAAAACACTTTGAGGGAAAATAAGTTTTTTGGTTAAGCAGCCTTTATCAAAAGGGGGTCATACCAGGTTCACAGGTTTCCAAGGCCAGAAGACACTGAACACAACATTATTTGTGGGAAAAGTATGCAGAAAAAAACATGGTTTCGATAAGGGCAAAACTGCTGGAATGTTGGGCTGATTCTGTGTGACCTTGCATCTTTCATTTCCCTCTTGGTACAAAAAGGTATATAAGGACTGTTTAAAAATAAAGCTACGGATCTTGCTCATCAAAGCAGCTTGATCTCCTCGTGTCAATCATTTTCCTCCTCTTACTCTCTCTTTCAGGCTAGTTCCCATCTGGAGTAGAGAGATCCGCCGTGTCTACTTATCTGCCTGGCTTTCTAAGACCTGACCGGGAAGGCGCCCTGTGCCTTCACTCCCTCGGGAGACCGGGAAGGCACCTGCGGCCTCACGTAGATGGTGCAAGTCTCTTGTCTTGAGACTTTATTGATTTTCTGTATAAACCAAGGAACATCAGCCTCTTTTCTTCTCTCCTCTATTTTCTTATCTACAACATTCTTATCTGTCTCTCCCTCTCTAAATCAATCGCCGACGCCGTTTCTCCTTCGGGTTTCCCTGGATCCTGTGGGGGCTGGACCCCGGCGCTTACTAATGAAGAGATGTAAACCCTTAGCTGGCATGCTTTCAAATCAAGATATAATTTAATTTCTAATTTTTTACCTTTAAAAGTATATTGATACTTTATAGATTTGAATCTATATTTTGAGATTATAATTCTACCTTTCACAATTTTTGTGCAAGCTAATTACTTCTAAACCTGAAAAAAAATATTAGAATTCAAGAAGGAATACTAGTTTGTTAATTCAAGTTACCTCCTTCTGGATATAACGTACCCTCATTGTGTCCTAGTTTGCACATTAAGAACCTCTCCGAATAGAGAGTATAGTGTTTTCAAAATGTCCATTGAATCCATTCATTTATCCTTTCCTTAATTAAGTAGACATTTAATGGTCACCTGTTATGTACCAACTATTTTTGCAGAGACTAGCAGTAGAACAGTGAGAAAGTCATACGAAGCCCCTGCTGTGAAAAAGTTTACATGACAGTGACGGGGAGGGAGAGGCAATGGACAAGTAACCAAATGCATGAACAGGATAATTTCAGGTGGTGATAAGTATAGTGAAAATGATTAAATAAATGATATTCCAGAGAGTTCCTAGGGGTTATGCCGCTGTTTTATATCACTAAAGAGGAATATTTGTACTGATGTCTAAATAAGGACCCAGCCATGAGTTCTAGAGGGGGAGTGTAGTTTCTTGTTTGGATGTCCTTCATTCAGTTTGTTAAAGGACACAGTTGGGCGATAAATTCTATGACCTTATCCTGGAATTCCAGAATTGTGTAAGCTGATGAAGAGATGTGTATATACTTGGGCATGTACAGGTCTGTGACACAAACTCAGCAGCTCCTCAAATCTCCCTGCATCAGTGAGCAACATATATTCACAGATGCTTGGTTCTGAGGCAGGAGGAGAGAATCCATGAATAAGCTTCATCAGTCACATCTTTCCTTTAAAATCTGATTGTTCCACAAGCATGCACATGGGTGGGTAGATGCTAGAGGACAGGGTGAGCTGAAACAGTGCCCTGGGTGGTTGAGCCAGCTGGGAACCTTCTTATTATGATATGGTGACGAGCATGATTTACTTAGGCATCTTAAGTCATCTGTGTGTGTGTGTGTGTTAGTCCCTCAGTTGTGTCCTTTGCGACCCTATGGACTGTAGCCCACCAGGCTCCACTGTCCTTTGGGATCTCCAGGCAAGAATACTGGAGTTGGTTGCCACGTCCTCCTCCAGGGGATCTTCCTGACCCAGGGGTTGAACTTGGTCTCTTACATCTCCTGCACTGGCAGGTGGCTTCTTTACCCACTAAGCCACCTGAGAAGCCTAAATCATCTGTAGCAGTTCCTGGAAGAAGGTGGTACCGAATATGCAGCAGCAGTAGGAACAGAGAACATAATCAACGAGACAGCATCATTTTGGGGATTATGGGAAGCCTTCCAAAAGAGGAGATATTAAAGCCAAGACCTGAATGATAAATCTTATGGAAGAAGGTAAAAGAGGAAAAGGAGAGATTCAGGTTGTATGATTATTTGAAAAAAATCCCAAGGGAACAAGAGAAGAAATTTATTTGATTAAGAGTTTCATTAATGTAAAATTTAGGCTGCCAAGAAGTTCAGTAGAAGGGTTGTTGTCAGGCTGAGATTATAGCCTTATGCAATGACTAGACCATGAAAGACGTTCTAAGGGGTGTTAAGGAACTTGTACTTCATCCTGAGGACACTGGGAACCTATCAAATATTCTGAGTAAGAGAACGATGCAATCAGATTTATATTCTAGAAACATTAATTGAATGCCAGTGGGGAGAGTGGACTGGAAAAAAAGTCAGGGGCAGATGTGTAAAGAGGCTATAGCGTTATTTCCAGCAAAATATTAATATGTGGTAGTCAGAAATACAATAATGGAAGTGAAAACAGAAGCGGAAGAATTAGATAATTAGAAGGAAGGAGCAGACAGTTGCATGATTGCATGTATAGAGTGGTGATGAAGGGAGCAAAGGTGATTTCTAGGTCTTTTGCCTGAACACATGCATAACACAAGAAATAGGGAGCATATATCGAAAATGTCAAGCCTGTGTTGTTTCTGTTGTTTGTTTGGTGGGGGAAAGAAGTTGAGCCAAATTTAGACTTTCATTCCTTTATATACATATGTATTCAGCATGTAGCAAATAAATCAGCCCCTGCTATATGCCTGGCACCATGCCTGGCCACCAGGGATATAACCAGAAACTAACAGGCAAGATCCTGTTCCACGGAGCTTACATACTAGTCAGGGAGAGAGAAGGCAAGTGAGCACGCGAAAAACGTTTTTATAAAATGTCTAGGTGGCATGCTGAATTTGAGGTGCCTGTGGTATATTTATACGGATGATATACCCAAAAGGCTTCCCAGGGCTAAAGAACCTGGCTGCCGGTGCAGGGGATGCAGATTGATAATAATTTTACCCATTCTGTAGGGCTGTTGTAAGTATTAAAGGAGTTAGCATGGGTAAGGGACTTAGACATATACCTGAGATATAGTAATCATTATATACTCATGTACTAGATTGTATTACATATATTGGCTTTGTTGCTAGTATTGTTATTACCACTATATAACTTACCTTAACTGGGTGGTAAGTTCCCAGGGACCTGGGTACAATTTTGATATGTTTACTATACCAAGTTTCTAATGCTCATTGGATCTGTGATGAATATTTTGGAATGTGGTTGTTTTACTTTAGTAAGAGTTACTTCATTAAAAAAACTACATTATTACTGTAATATTTTAGTGGGCATGTACTTTTCCCTTAATTCATTAAGAGTTTCCAAATTTTGTATTTTTAACCAAGAAATCATAACAGGGATTCACTAGATGCAAAAAAAACTATTTTTCATCTATATTTTATAAGTTAAATGGAAGAATAATGGAAAAAATTGAAAAGTCTCATGTACTTCCAAAGTGATGCAGTTTTATAGAATGTGGAGATTTGACAGGTGTACAATTTATTGTAGAAAGCTGAAATGATGTCATTTGCTGCCTTGCCTTCTTCCTTCTAACTCTGAATGAAGCCAGTGCTTGAATAAATAATGGTATGAAGCAGAGTTAAGGTTTGAAAAAGGACATCATTTCAGCTTGTATATAACTTATTAAAGATCTGGAGAAAGTTCCTTGTGCTGGTAATGATAAGCAGTTTTAGGAAAAAGTTACCTTATAGTCCTTCTCTGCCAGAGTGTAAACGTAGCTTGGCAAATGACAAATGGTTGTAGTTTTTCCACCGTCAGTGACTTTATTAGTATTCTTTTCCCAGTGGCTTTGTATAAAAGCCAAATTTAGTTCAATCAGTAGTAATATTTGAGACAGTTTTTTTTTTTTTAGTAGATGGAAATACATTATGTGCTCAAAAAAGGAGATAAATACAGAAAAGTAGAAGGCTATGGAAAATGTATAGTAGTGTATATATATTTTGCTTTTGCACAAGATTAAAAAAGTGAACCTTAAAGCAGAAACTCTGTCTACCCACTGATAAAAATGGAGATTTCATTTTAGTTCAGGTTTAATATTTAAGGGACTTGAATTTACATTTAAAATACTATAATTCATTCTTTTTACTGGAATCATTCTTAAAGTGAGAAGAATATTTTTAAAATTTCACATATCCTTTTTATTCTCTTCCCCTCTAGTCATATGATATTGAATATATTT
>SJYC01055501.1:0-65375 GCA_006408675.1 Madoqua kirkii | reverse complement strand
GTCATATGATATTGAATATATTTCAGCCCAATGAATTTCAAATTGTATTTCATGTTACAAATGTTAGCTTTGTAAATTTAGCCCTGCCTCATATACCCTATACTTAGCTTTTTTTAGAGATTATTTGGTCACATTTTTAATAGAAAACTCACAATTGCTAATGTCGAACCTCCCGAAACCAAAATCTGAATATTTTATGTTAAAACATTGGCTCACGTTTTGATTTTCAAAATGATTTCATAAGTACAGTCATTTTACTTATACAATTCTGTGGAGTGCATATTACTATTATATTTATCTATTTACCATTACAAAGTAAGATTAAGATTTTGAAAAGTAAGTAAGGTTTTGTAAAATATTCTATGGCAACATTAAGAATGAAGTCTGGACTCTCAAACTTACCTCTAAGTCTTTTGAATCAATGGGTGTTTTGCTTCTTTCCCATGAGCTGACCAAACTTAGTGATGTGTGGAGTTCTCTAGGGGTGTATTCTTTTGAGATAATCCCAGAATTCCCTCCCCCCAGATCATCATTATCATGTTGTTTACTACACCTATAATTTCTTTATGCTGTTGATGTAACGGATTACACTAATTGGTTGTCTGGTATCAAACCAACCTTGCATACCTGGAATAGATTCCAGGTATGATTATTGTGTAGGACTCTTACCATACAACAAACTTACCTCTTAAGTCTTTTGAATCAATGGGTGTTTTGCTTCTTTCCCATGAGCTGACCAAACTTAGTGATGTGTGGAGTTCTCTAGGGGTGTATTCTTTTGAGATAATCCCAGAATTCCCTCCCCCCAGATCATCATTATCATGTTGTTTACTACACCTATAATTTCTTTATGCTGTTGATGTAACGGATTACACTAATTGGTTGTCTGGTATCAAACCAACCTTGCATACCTGGAATAGATTCCAGGTATGATTATTGTGTAGGACTCTTACCATACATTTTTGGACTCCATTTCTGATATTTAATTGAGAATTTTGCACGTATATTCATGAGGAATATTGTTCTTAAGTTTTTCTTTCTTGTAATGTCTCTCTGGTAATAGGATAATACTGACCTCATGTTGAATAAGTTAGGAGGGGTCCCTTCTGCTTCTGTTTTTTGGAGCAAATTGTGGAGAACTGGATCATTTCTTCTTTAAATGTTTGGTAGAATTAACCATTGAGATCTCCTGGCCCGGAAGCTTTCTGTGTTGGAAGGTTACTCATTGTTGATTCAGTTTAGTTATTTGATGGAGGCCTATTAATCTCCTTGTGTGAGTTTTGGTACATTATGTCTTTCAAAGAATTGTCCCATTTCACCTAAATTATTAAGTTTGTGGTTATAGAGCTGTTCATAATATTCTTGTTATCTTTTTCATGACCATGAGATCTGTAGCAATGACCCTTCTGTCATTTCCAGTAGTAATTGTCTTGCATCTGTAACTTCTAATTTTTCCTTTTTCCAATTATCACCACTGAGGTTTAGTAATGTCTTCTCTCAATTGCATTTTTTTGCCTGTTATAGTTATTAGTTTTGCTTATACATCAATACTAAAATATAACACATCTTTACTAACCTGGGGATATCTTCTGTAAAGCTCTTTGTTGTTGACTTGCAAGAAAATAGGGAATTCTAGTTATTCTTCCAGTGTTTAAGTTTTTTTTTCCTTACTCACATCAAGTTTATCCCCATTGCTTTATTCCATTATTTTCCTGTGAACATAATAACTTTTTGTTTGTCACTTTTTTTGGTGACAAATTATGGTACAGTCCTTCTGAAGATACTTTAAATGATAAGTGAGCAAGAATAGAGGCCAAAAACAGGTAGCAGGAACCCAGTCAAGGTTTCTGTGTAGTAATTTGTTCTGGAAAGAAAGGGGAGGGTGAGTAGGGCTTCAGCCTCAGTGGAAGGGAAACTGAGAACCAAGATGAGAGTTAGAGGTCAGCAGACTTCATTCAGTCTTTTCCTTAGAAAGAAGGCCAGTCAGAGTTAACTTTGCAGAGCTGGCACACCAGCTGGAGACAGCCCTGAGGCCCCATGGGCCAGGTGGACTCACTGTGATGCCATTGAAGGCCTACGGAGGTGGCATTCCTGCTAATGGTGAGCACACAACTGGTCTGGAGAGGAAGGTCACAGAAGGGATGAGACCCATTCAGTGTGCTCGCCCCAGAGGCAGCTTTGGATACCGAAGCAGATCCTCATTTAGTCTTCTCCATCACCAGCGAGTGAATAGCGGCATGCACCTGTGAAGAAAACAGTGCTGTCATCTGGTTCTAGCTGCACAGTGTCAAGACTCAAAGATGCCCTAAGTATGGAACCACAAGCTGGTGCCTCCCAGCTGGCCTGCTGGACCCCTGCATTAACTCTCAAAATGTGCTGTGACCTTCTTTCTTCCCAATAAAGACTAGTCATTGCATTGGCTCTTCCTCAAAAAAAAAAAAAAAAAAAATTCTCCCAAGTCTTTCTTGGGCTCTTGAGCTTTTAGCTAGAGGTAATTCCCAGTATTCCTTGACTCTGCTGCTGCTGCTAATTCACTTCAGTCGTCTCTGACTCCGTGCAACCCCATAGACGGCAGCCCACCAAGCTCCCCGTCCCTGCGATTCTCCAGGCAAGAACACTGGAATGGGTTGCCATTTCCTTCTCCAGAGCATGAGAGTGAAAAGGGAAAGTGAAGTCACTCAGTCATATCCTACTCTTTGCAACCCCATGGACTGCAGCCTACTGGGCTCCTCCATCCATGGGGTTTTCCAGGTAAGAGTACTGGAGTGGGGTGCCATTGCCTTCTCCGATTCCTTAACTCTGGGTGTCATCCAATATATAAACAGAAACAGACAAAAGTGGTGAGGTGGCTGAAGTCTTTCTGAAATAAATGGAAGTTATGAATGTAAAGTTAGTAACTGTAATTGAAGAAATGTAGAGGGACAAAAGAAGAGGCTGAAAATAGATCTGCAAAAGGTGGGAATAAAACAGAATCTAAAAAAGATTCAGAGAATACAGGGAGGCTGAAGGAAAGAGAATTGTATTGAGAGAGAATCAGGTTATGCTCAAAGGACATTTCAAGAAGTCAGAGAGGGTCACGGAGCAGAGAGAAAAAGCCAAATGAGAACTGGTTCTAATTGGCATATTTCTGTGGTGGTGGGAGTCAGGTCTCGCTGCAGAGTACATGAGGCATTCACCTGAGTTGAGAAGTTAGTTTATGTACTTTGATGCATTCCAAGCCTATTCTTGCTCATCTACCCCATTGCTTATAATTTCACTACTCTTTTCATAGTTATTTTTCTTGAATTATTTAATACTATTAATTATAATTGAAATCAGGCAAGAAAGTATGCAATAATAACCTTAATTAAAAGGTTATTTTTCCAGACATGGGTATAATGCATCCTCAAAGCATTTCTTATCTTAAGCTTGACTATTTATTTATGTGAGAACCAAAGAAAGAAAACTTAAAATTTGAAGCTGAAATTATTAATTGAAAAGAAAATTTTAACGGTAATCAGTGTGGAGATTTTAAGAGTCATATAGTGAACTACCCTATAAGATTTTTTTTCAAAGTTGGCACCACTCAGTGGGAATATTGTCAGTTGAACATGTAATAATGATGTGTGACATTTATTAAGCCCTTACTCTGTGTTAGAGACTGAGAAAAATGCTTAATTCACCATTGCACTTTCACCACAGACAACAGACAGGAAAGGCAAGCCTTAGTAAAGTCAAGGGAAGTGTCCAAGTTTCCCAGGTGGTGAGTAATGAATGAAGTTCAGACTCAGGCTGCTAGATTCTCAAGCTCGTTTAATTAACCATTATTATATATTGCTTAATTTGAGGGTAGGTGTGTTTTTGCTATTAACCTTTCATTGGGAATCTTAAAATATTTTCTCAGCTATCTTAAGTATAAAAAGTTGTCTTTTCATACCATAGAGGCAAAACACTAAACCAGGTATATTTCTTGAGAAAAAGGAATGTGTTTATTATTTTTTAATTTTAAAATCCTATTTCCTAATTTTCTCAGAAAGGAGAATTTCATTAATGCACTAAGAATAGCCTCTGGATTTTATGAGGTAGTTGTATAAGGATATTATAGCTATTACATGGAATTTATCTAGATTATCACTTTCATTTACAATTAGTTAATTGTTTCAGTAAGTGAATTGAGATCTTATGTTCAGAGATGTAGAGAGGAATTACAATCTAACATCTGCATGAAGATCCCTCACATTTAATATATAATGGAGAAAACTAGTTCATTTTTATCCCCTTCATTAGAAACAAACAAAATTTCTCCTAATGTTCCATGTGCTTTTTAGGAAAGTGCTAAATAATTCTAACTTCTATCATATACCTATCATTTAAATAGTTACTAAGGCAACAATACTTGTAAAACGCATTTAACTGCTAAGACTATTCTTGTGAAACAAAGAAAATAACATAGGAAACAAAGGCTTACATTATAGTGTCTTGCTGTGCTGGACAGTAAGTTTTTGTTCACTTTTCTATATCCAGTGCCTAGTGGATTTGATATAGAAGATACTCAATAAATAGAGCACTAAAAAAATAAGGCCACAAAGAGAATAAGAATTTCTAATGAAATATAAGTGCTAAAGCAAGAGAAGGAGTCAGGTCATTACAGGAAATTTCCAGAAGATAATGCTTGAGATACGTAAGTAATGAGTGTTTGGTCCTATCTGGAAGAAAGGTGGTGGGTGTGTAAAGGCACAGAGCTGCTGTCTGTATTTTTATAGGCAGTGCTGTGTACCAAGTCAGCTAGCCAGTAGTGTGGCTGAAATCCAGTTGTATCCACATGTGATTTTTGATGACCCTGTATCTTACCTCTGGCCCTCTATCACCTGACTTCTTTTTCTGTGCCACTCTGTACTAATTTTATGCCTCATTTCATTTCATTTTGTATCTCTCTTCTCATTTATTCACTTAATTATTCATTAAAATATTTATTAAAAATTTATTGTACATTAATTATAGCTAGTACTGCCCTGTTGGATGAGTTGCTCATATCTTTAGCTGGTATGTGATGATTTAAATTTGAGAGTTCAATGAATAGCATCATCCAGAAAATAGTTAGAAATGGTGATGAATATTTTCCACCCATCTGATATCACAGTAGCTGCCAGAGGCTTGCCATCACTCTGTTGATCATTTGTAAAACCTGACCAATTTTCGTTTTTGTTTGTGCTCCCACAAGTTTACCCTGCTTCTCCCTCATCCTTCTGTATAGCAGTAGCAACATCTGAGAATTGCTATTAGGGATGGTAGAGAGTGGAAGGGACACTGAGCGTGTGAAAATATTTCTGCAGGTGACCAAACATAATATTCGAAGTAGTTCTAACATTGAGCAACTTTTGTATCTTTCCTGCTATAAGTCTCCGTGCTAAGGACTAACAAGAAGAAGATGAATAAAGTACCATTCTTCCTTTTAAGTCATTTGAGACCCTATAGTGAAGGTGGGGGATGCATTTAATAGCATTTCTCACATTGTCACCAGATTAAAAAATAAATTTAAGTACTCTCAGAAAACATTCCGATTGATACATATTTTGTTAACTTTTTGTTTAAGAGTAATTCTTTAGAATTATTTTAAAAATATTTTTTAACTGAAAAAATTTGACTTCTTAAAGGTGTCATTTTCCTCCTGAATTGCAGTTAACAATGTGGACATACCTCTTTATTTGAGGACTCTAATAATATAGTTTCATGTTAATAGTATTTTATGGTGTCTTCACTTTTAAGTAATTTCAATTGTCTTTAAATACAACTGCAGTGTTTCCCTATAAATGTCTTTAGTTTTACTGTTCTTAAAGGGGAAAAGCATTACATTTATGAGGTTTAATGCGCCTATATAAAATTGTCTGAGGCAAAACAACTTTAATCTCCCTTCTAATGTACATACATAACCTAAGCTCCTTGAGGGCAAGGATTTCATTTGCTGTGCATCTTAAAAGGACTCAGTACTGTGCTTTATTGGAGATGATGTTCAGACTGTGTTTGTCAAATTGATCTCTGTATAATGAACATACTCTATAGATTAAAATCTTAATTTGTTAGATTAGTGCATCTTCTTCAAGTGTTTCCTCTGCCAAGTTATAGATTAGCTATTCTGAGCAGTTTTTTCCAGGATTATGTAAGTTACAGATTGAGTCAATGTTTATTGCTGTCTCTAGCAATTAAAGGGCTTCCTTAGTAGCTTCGACAGTAAAGCATCTGCCTGCAATACAGGAGACCCAAATTCGATCCCTGGTTCAGGAAGATCCTCTGGAGAAGGAAGTGGCAATCCACTCCAGTATTCTTGCCTGGAGAATCATGGACAGAGGAGCCTGGTAGGCTACAGTCCATGGGGTTGCAAAGAGTTGGACACAACTGAGCGAGTAACACATACCAGCAATTAAAAATTTGAGACAACGTGAAGTCTCAAGAGTTAACCAAATAATACAGAATTATAGCATTAGAAAAGACAGAGTATCCTAATTTTCTTGTCTCCCAGTTTTTCTGGGATAAAGATTTCATAATTTTAAGCCCATAAAGTATTAAATTCCCTTAAAGATCTTTGAACCATGTCATTTCTAAACAGTGGCAATAAGTATGTGTACACATACATAAACTGTACTTACTACTGGCAGAATAAATAGTTAAAATCTGAAAATGAAATCAATAACTTACCATTTATGTTGTTTATCTCTTTCTCTTCTTCAATTAGTTATCTTTTAGGTCATGCTTTCGATTTATTTATTTATGTTTTAGTATTCAAAGTTGGTCACTAAACCAATTTTAGCTTTAACTCAGTAAAACAGATTTAATGCTATAAAAGTTAAGGATGCAAATATTTTCTGAAGTATTGTCCATTGGAATTTTCTCTGCTTTATATCTGTGGGAACAGGCTCATGATAATGTGAATATTTAATCTTAATTATATGTGATACTTAATAAAACCTACACACGCTTCAGAATTTTACAGACACTGTGCAAATCTCACAGGACTACGGGATGAAGTAACAGCACCCTCTGAAAGGATTCTGAAAATTAGCATTTAAAATAAAAATCATGCCCAAGCCAGTAGATGAATAGCCAAAGGAACAGTCGGTATTTCACATGGTTAGACAGCATAATTTCCACACTCTATGGGGAAAAAAATATTCATTGAATTTTATATTATCTGACAATTAAAATAAACATGGTTAATTTTCATAACTAAAACAAACTCCATATGTTACCAAAAAGTTCTGAGAATTAAAAACAATGCTAGAGGCAAAAACATAATTATTATTTCTTTTCTCACATGGATAAAATGAAAAAAGATTTCTTATGATGTAGTTCTAAAGCTTTGATATCTATCTCTAGGTCTTGGAGGTCTTCACAGTTTCTAGTGGGTTACTGGATGAGAACTTTGAGACAAATTTTGGTTTAGAAATTGTAACCTTTATAACTAATCAGATGGGTATGGCCTGAGGAGCCAAGAATAAAACCAACAGCCTAGAGAAGAAGGATCTTGACTGTGATAACAGCTTTGGGTCTTTGCCTTCTTGCTTCCTTCAAAACCTTACTATTATCTTAGCAATCAAGTTTTTTCCTACTGTTTCCAGCCTTTGTCTTTCCATCTGCTTTTTGTTCTCTGTTTCTCTTCATGTATACGGATGAAGTTTTCAGTAGAGCATTTGCTTCTTCAAGTTACTCTCCCATTTTTACAAATCTGTTTTATTTTTGGCTGCACCACATGGCTTGCTGGATCTTAGTTTCCTGACCCTGAATAGACCCTGTGCCTCCTGCATTGGGAGAAGAGAGTCTTAACCACTAGACCACCAGGGAAGTCCCTACAAATCTATTTTTAAAATATGTCTTAAATATCTTTACTGTGTTTTGAAACCAACACTTAGCTTTACATTTCCACACTGGCTATCCTGTTTGGGGTTTCAGTCTAGACCTGGCATGATTAGATTATAAGAATATCCTGTTTTTATTGATATAACTATGAAAGGAAGTTTCATTGTTTACAACGTTAAGAGCACTTTTGCTGTTCTACTTGCTTTTGTCTGTAGAAGTTTATCAAAACCTCTTAGACGTTCAATTCAGTTCAGTTCAGTCACTCATTCGTGTCCGACTCTTTGCGACCCCATGAATCGCAGCACGCCAGGCCTCCCTGTTCATCACCATCTCCCGGAGTTCACTCAGACTCACGTCCATCGAGTCAGTGATGCCATCCAGCCATCTCATCCTCGGTCGTCCCCTTCTCCTCCTGTCCCCAATCCCTCCCAGCATCAGGGTCTTTTCCAATGAGTCAACTCTTTGCATGAGGTGGCCAAAGCACTGGAGTTTCAGCTTCAGCGTCTTTCCCTCCAAAGAAATCCCTGATCTCCTTTAGAATGGACTGGTTGGATCTTCTTGTAGTCCAAGGGACTAAAATGGAGGACACAGGTGAAAATGCTGGATAAATATATTCATCTGAAATCACGTGAGCAAGCATAGAACAGTAGAAATTATAAAAACACAAAGCTCAGAGTTCTGTTTTTCAAACAGTTTTTGTCATCCAAGAATTGGTGTTTTCTGCTCATGATTATTTAAAAAGGAATTTGTTTAGCCAGTGTTGACATCACAAAGGTCTGAGTTCTTTTCATTGTTTTTAACTCTTTCATAGTGTAAGTAACACCTCAGAGTCTTGGAATCATGGAGGTGTGTGCTTGGTGCAAGTCTTGCAATCATGTGCTTGCATAGAGAGAGCAGAATGCATTGTTCACTGACACTGAGGTTGCTTACATGGCCCTCTCCTGCCCATTTTCATTCATCACAACTCACAGACTCACCAAAACAGAGCTAGAGTGTAACTTTGGAGGTCACTTTGTCTTTTATAGATGTGTATGAGTGAGTGAGTGAAGTCGCTCAGTCATGTCCGACTCTTTGCGACGCCATGGACTGTAGCCCACCAGCCTCCTCTCCCGTGGGATTCTCCAAGCAAGAGTGGGTTGCCATTTCCTTCTCCAAGGGATCTTCCCAACTCAGGGATCGAACCCAGGTCTCCTGCATTCCAGGCGGATGCTTTAACCTCTGAGCCACCAGGGAAGCCCCCTGTATAGAACATCTATAGAACCCCAAAATTCCTTCCATCTATTGTGCCTTTAGAATTAAAGACTTATTTCATGAGTCCTTTTTCCTGGACATGAATATATTGATATGCCTGAAAAGAAGGGAAAACAAAACACTTCAAAAAACCCTTTATAATTAAATGCTGCCTGGAGCACTGTGAGAGTAATCTGACCCATTTTTGGTTGAATTTAGTATTTATTTCCAGGACTCCTATGTGTATATGCTTTGAGGCTTTCATTTTTTGCCCTAAGATAACATTAAAAAAAGAATTAAAATAGGAGATTCTAATAAGTAGGTTCTGCTCCAATGTTCTTCCAACATTTTGAGGTGGACCTATCCGCAAAATTGATGTGTATGAGGATTTTAGTACGTCATTCACATAAAATAAGTAGTTCAGCCTTTTATAATGGTGACTATCTAGACCTCAACTTCAGTGTTCTGCTCATAACAGGGAAGTTGTTTCCTATTCTAGACAGAAAGGTCACAAACTGGCCATTAAAATTCTGTACTTGGATGAACGAATAGAAAGAAAATAGAAATTTATACTGAACTGAGTTTTATATTTGCCCCCACATTACAAAACTATTACGCAAAACTCTTTCACTTGAAAATATTTCTAAGCTTGCTGAAAAGGTAAACATTTGCAAACTGCACTTTGTTCAGTGAGGTCTTCAGTATGAAGCACCCTTTATTTATCTTGTTAGCAAGTCAGAAGTTTCTTGTAGAGCTGTTGAGTTAGAGTCGACATTTTTTAAAAAGGGGATTATTGTAAGAAAACCAAAGAGCATTAAGAGGTTCTTAAAAAAACACCCTGTTACAGTAGTGATAGGAAATGTCATCTAGGGTGTTAGAATCTTTTTTTAAAAATTTGCTACATCCTCTTATGTAACAGGAAAAGGTGCCTAGGATCCAGGTCCTGCTGCGTTGTTCCCAGAAACCACTCTTGTACTGCAGGTGGGTTCTTCAGGAAAAACTCACTTTAGCACTGACCAAAAAGAAGGGAGAAAAGGAAAACAGTTGAAAATAACTACTTATACAATATTAAATGACTCATGATTTCATGATCAAAAAGGACTATTTTGCCTCTTTCACTGCAGGGACAGCAAAGCACTTCACTTCATCAAGGACCACAGACCTGTTTGTTGCAGATTATAACACACAGTAGTCCTGTGTGTTGGCCTGAGAATTGATGCTCGCCTTGGTTCAGGTGGTAATGACCCTCCTGCACTGTAATCCGTGATACATGGTTCAGATGCTGATAACATCAATTATTGTCATCCTATAAAGAAACATAATCTGTTGACAGAAAAATGTGGTTCATTCTACTAGAGTGCCCTTCTGACAGATGGAATAATTACTTTGACCCAGCTTTAGAGCTAGTTATGTTATTTTAAACAGTCACGCTGATAACGGTTTTATAATTTCCTGGGTTTTTATATTTTACGGGTGCATAATAACTGTCCTCATTTATTAAGTTTATCACTGCTTTACAGAGGCATGAATACATTTCAATTAGATTTGAATAAAATGCTGAATCGCAAATTCTTTTCGAAATGGAATGAACCGGTCTATCATCTTAGTTCAACCCACTCAAATAATTTGATCCTTTTGGCTTAATACACATGTAAAACAAATTACTCTAGTAAATTTGCATGTAAAATAGCACACCAGTCCTAAAGGCTCTAACATAAACAATTAGTTCCATGTTTTTATCTCATAGAAACACTGGTTTTCCACACCACAGAAAACAACCTTGTAAAGTTTCTGTTTCAGAATTATGTTAGGGAGGAGACAGTACATGGCACAAATAAGCCCCCTTTGTTGCTTTGCTGTTCAACAAAGAAAAGCCCTCTAAACCATTTCAAATATATAATTAAAGATACCTGCTTGCACTTATTAGAATCAGGGCCACTATAATTCTGTAATGCTGAGCTTACCTCATTATTCACATTGAGCAAAAATTCCACTGGAAATAACATTTAATTTTGAAAGGACCTATGCTTATCTTAATATGCAGGTCTGCACAACCTATATTTAAAAACCATGGAGAGTTCATGTACCTTTCACTGAAACAAACATATGCTCTTAAAGGTTCTGGAAAGTCACAAAGCTTGAAGAGAGTTTATTTTTAAAAACATAGTAATGTAGTAGTTTTTCCTTGACTTAAAATATCTTTGGAGTATTTGGGTGATTGGCATTGTGTTAGTTCTTTCAGCTCATCAGTAACCCGACACAGGTCCTTGAAACTGATTATAGAATTCACAGTGGAATTTTGTAACATCAGTTTCAGTCATTAATTTTTCTAACCTTAAGTGTGGAGTGGCATAGTATGTGGTGTGATAGATAGAACGATAGATAGATTTTACCATCATTTTCATAGCTGTGGACAACTCTGACAAGCTTTAGAAATTAGTATTAGAAAACCTTTCTAACATTAATATGCCCCCTAAGAAAACCTTCTGATTCTTCACAGATCTTAGGGTAACAAAGGCACATACTCAGCAGCTGATAAATATTTACTGGCATATTTACAGAGATCCAATTAGGAATTGGTATCATAGAGATGATACCAAAATAATTTTGAGTATTCAAACATTTTTTTATATGCCAAATCTGACCAAGCCTGCACTAGAATCTTGTTGTTTGACTTAACATGTTTGGATTAAAATATATTTGGAGTCTTATTTTGCCTTTGTGTGTGTATATATGTGTGTGTGACCATGAGATTATCTAGGAAAGAGAGAGATTCTGAAACATAAAAATCTGTACAATAGCTATTGGAAAGCATTTATTTCTCTTGTATCTTGAATAAAATAACAAGCACCATAATAGTTCATACATCTTTTCTTGTATATGTATCAATGCCAAAATGCTTCATTTACAGTCCAGAATCAGCAGTGACTTCTCTTTTGAGATATTATTTCTTTTGCAAACATTTCTTGGGAAGAATAAAGCTGAAGTGACTGTATTAACTAAAGTTTTTGTTGGTGAGACATTTAGCAAATAAACTAATATTACTATGTGGTATGTGGGCACCAGCCAAGGTAACTAAACATTTAATCAATGCATTATAAGTATCAAAAAATCTGTATCTTAAAACCCAGCTACATTTTGTAGAAGCTAAGTCTTGAAAGTTATTATTACATATATATGTATATTTTATTGTGGTAAGAACATTTAACATGAGGTCTTTGCTTAACAACCTTTTAAGTGAACAATACAATGTTGTGATTATAGGCAAAATGCTGTACAACGACTCTCTAGAACTTGTCAGCAATAATTAACTTTAATTTTCCAACTTACAAATTGAAAGAAAAATGTTTTTTTTGTTTTTTTTTTTGACCAGGGATACATTTTGTTATTGTTGTTTTATTATCTTTATTTTAGGTATAGTTGCTTTTTTCCTCAGAATTTGCTCTTTATTGTTTTTACTGTTTGAAAATAGTAAGTAGTGTGTCTTCTCATTGGATACAATCTGAAGAAGCATACAGTTTCTGGAGCTCTGTACTTTACAAACTAATTAGCTCTAACTTCCTGCAACACACACTTGTTATGAGAGTAAAGCCTCGTGGCAGGAAGTTTTCCTTCTTACCTGCTTTTGGCAAGCCTAGTAAAATTCATGATTTATTGTTGTAAGAAATACTTATTAAGGATTTTCAACTTCCAATTTGCTTTCCTGGAGCTTGAACAGCTACAAAGTTTATTAGTAAGAAACCATTAAAAAAAAAAAAAAAAAGCTGTTTTAAGCCAGGTAGCACTGGTTGATATTTGATGACACTTTTTGTGATTGTTCCTAATTGAACCAGGAATTCTCCAGGTTTAACCACCTAGAGAATGATAAGAGAATCTATTCCATTCTAAAGTAAATAATTTTAAAATTCCTTTTGAATACGTTGTCAAACAGGGGAAGCTCGGCATGGTTAAGGCTATTCCGTGCTGCTCTGCCTGGATGGCAGGATGTATATGTTTTTGATAAAATGAAGTGCTCAGCTCAGGACACAATTGACAAATGCCTGATGGGCTGATTGTGAAAGTGATGATGCTTAGTAGCAGGTTTGTGACTTCAGAGAAAAGCCAGTTAATTTTTTTCCATAGCACACGTTTTTATTTGTTAAATAGCGGCCCATTATTGGGCTTCCTTGATCAATCTCTTGCTAGATGTCATTTGGGACACACCTTTAAGAGAAGCTTAAATAGTTCTCACAGATAACTGGCAATGATCATCTCACACTTTAATAACTCATTTAATTCCTTTCCTGCCAAGGTAACAAATAAGAAACATTTAATATCAGAAATGAGATAAAACTGATTTGTTATCTTGCACTACCTTTGTAGACAATTCGTAGATCCATTTAGACTTTGACAAAGTCTGGCAGACAACTGACATATGTCAGGACACAGATTAATTTCAGAGAGAACCAAATGGGACTGTGGGCAAAACTCTGACTTATCAACAAACTTTTCTAAACTGTGTTTCACCAAATATTAGAGTATTCCCTTGCTGAAACAAGCATGGAAAGTACTGGGTTAAGTAAAGTTGAACACATTCCCTTGCAGAAAGTCTCAGAACCTTTAATACATGAATATGAATGGAAAACATCTCTAAATAATGCCATATGGTTTGCATCTGCTGGTGCTGCCTTCAGTAGCATTTTCAGAATGCCAGTTTCCTTCCTAACCACGTGGCCAGGCAGGTTTTCTTTTGGGTGAAGTTTCCCAGAGGGTAGCATTCCAATGAGCTGATTACTGATCCTTAGCCACTGACTTGCCTTTGTGAGTTTGCCAGTCTGCTGAGAGCTTTTCTTTTATCCCTTCAAAATGTCTATGCAGAGTAGTCTAGTTACCATTTAGAGTTTTTAATTTTTAACCTCATTTAATTTTATGGCTGCTAATTCTCATCCTTGGCTGTTATTCTTTGCAACTTTTCTTATTACTAAACTGTACAGAAAGAGAGCCTCTTAAATCTTGTGAAGAAATAAGAACTGATATATGCTGAATCTGACCATGATATAGTATACTTGATTTGATTAGCATTTCTAAAAATTGCATTGTCTTCTAATTATTTCTCTAGTAGGGCATCATGAGAATTAGCAGACCTAGAATAAATTGTTAGACGATGACACAAGGAAACTGTAATTTCACCTGTCATCAACTGGTGTCTCTTCCTAAGTGAAATGAGCATTTTAGGAAATAAACAAATACAGTCAATCGAAGTGAAGAAAACGAAGGTCATTCTGTCTGAAGTCACAGTGATGCGGTATTTTCTGACTTGAGAAATGACTGGAAAAGAAAGGTTCTAGAAGGAGCAGGAAATGTTGCAGCACATTGGTGAGACAGAGAAAGAAAGGATCATTATTAGTGTTTTCGTCATTATTTTCAAAGGCAGTTATGTTTAGTCATGGAAGAAATCCAGCACATACCTGTTTAGTGTCCATTAGTATAGGAAAACTTCATAAAAGTGAGAGTGTCAGTTGTGTCTGACTCTTTGTGACCCTATGGACCCGCTAGGTGCTCTGTCTGTGGGATTCTCCAGGGAAGAATACTGGAGTGGGTTTGCCATTTCCTCCTCCATGGTATATTCCTGGCCCAGGGGGATTGAACCCACATCTTCATTACAGGCAGATTGTTAACTGTCCGAGCCACTAGGGAAGCCCCATTACGGTCAATAAATACTCTCTTTACTTCTGCCTATGAATTCTTCAGTTCATTTTAGTTGCTCAGTCATGTCTGACTCTGCGACCCCATGGACTACAGCACGCCAGGCTGTCTGTCCATCACCAACTCCCAGAGCTTGTTCAAATTCATGTTCATCCAGTCAGTGATGCCATCCAAACATCTCATCCTCTGTTATCCCCTTTTCCTTCTGTTTTCAGTCTTTCCCAGCATCAAAGTCTTTTCCAGTGAGTCAATTCTTCACATCAGGTGGCCAAAATTATTGGAGTTTCAGCTGCAGCATCAGTCCTTCCAATGAATATTCAGGACTGATTTCCTTTAGGATTGACTGGCTTGATTAGTATATTTAATTGTAGGTTCTTAATTTGATTATTTGATGTGAATATCTGCAGCACTGACACATTCACCAAATGTACTAATCCTCTTCTCTGAGCTCGCCCAGGCTCATTGCTCAAATTATCAGGATAAATTGAATACTCAGAGGAAAAAAAATTCTTATAGTGCTATTTTAAAATTCCATTTTTCCTCCTGGCCAAGTTGCACTTATGAAATCAACCTCTCCTTGTCTGTGATTTCTAATACATGGTAGAAGTGCTACTAAAGATAAAATTATCACATTTTGCTCTGTATCTCAGTTAGTGTCACATGGCTTTCTGATTGCAACCGGCAGCCTGTCCATACTCTAAATACATGACTGTGCATCTACTGCCCAGATGGTAGGAACTTCTCCAAGATTCTTAAAGATGAAATTCTATACTCAAGTGAAAAGCAAGCCTCTGTTTAAAGTCAAGAGTCCAGCACAACAAAAGGACGCTCTCTGACTTAAAGAGCACTGGAGATAGAAAAAAGGAGATCAGATTGATGATTTCAAGAACAGTCACTGTCTGAGGTCAAACAAAGTATCATCACCATGCCTGGGAAATTTTGGCAAGAATGAATGTGATGATCTATCTCGAAGTCTAAACTAGATCCTAACTAACCAGAATTTGGGTCAGAAATGTGCTCTTGACATCAGTGTGTGGAGTGCTGAACAATTAGCCAAATTGACTGTTCCGTGTTCTCGACTTTTCCCCAGTAGTTTGAAGGCACCCTGTTTGACCAATGTCTAGGCCGGGAATCCTTTGTTTCTAGAGTGGCCTTCCTATTTGCTTTGATGAGTTTTCTTTGTTTTCACTCCAACAACAGTGTGCATTTCAGCTTTCTTTCTTTCTTCCTTGTTAAAAAGAAAACAAACCCATCATTAACTTTCTTAAATGCAAGGCTGCTATTGTTTCTACTCAACTGAACTAATAAAATGAATAGCAATGGGAAATTTTCTGATGGATGCCTTCTAAATGATTACTATTATTGGATGCCTTTAAACTTATGTTAAATGGGGATGGCATGCTATCAAACAAACTCTTTCACTATTTTATAGTGTGTAGATAGGAGAACTCAAGAAAGAAAAAGTTTTTTGTTTTCCTTTGTAATTTATAATAAAATAAAACCAGATTGTTTGGGGCATTTTACTAGCCATTCATTGTTTTCTTTTTTGCCTAAAACTAAAACAAAACAGAACAAAACAAAAACTGGCTCTCATCTCTACATATTGAGGGTTCATTGTTACAGAGTTTCAGATTAGTTATTCTTATGAATCATCCAAAATTTATTGTCAGTACATATTGTTTTTGGCGGAGTGAAATTCTCCTAACATACTTTAATAAATATGTTATTAAACATCCTCAAACTAATCACCAAAATTTTACTTTTTTAACAAAGAAAAAAATACAGATATAACTATTATCAAAGTAACCTTTGTTTAGCTAGTCATATTTTAATTGGTAACTTTGCAATGTCTGAAATATCCATGGAGTATAATTTATAGTTTGGCCATAGGTATACAGTAGGATTAACCAGCTTTTGAACAGATTTGAAACATCTGAAAGAAGCACTGTTTTTTTTTTTGTTTTGTTTTGTTTTTTTTTTACCAAATCACAAACACTGCAAATTAATTTTTATGAGACACAGAAATAATTAAAAGGAATAAATGTTCCTGGTATAGGTTATCAGCAGTGCCTGCTACCTTCACCTGGAGAACACACCCCAAATCTATCCAGCTTCACATTTCCACTATTTCTACTACTTGGTTCAAGGCATTCCGTCTCCCTCTAATACGCCTGTAATTTCTACTGTCTGGTCTCCCTGATAAGGCTCTTTTCCCTGCTTCAGTTCTATCAGAAACATAAATAAAATCCAGCTACAGCCTGGGAAAACCCTCTATTGATTTCCCTTTATACTTGAATCTAAAATCCTGAGTTTGACCTTACTCCTAGCTACACTTTCTTGCCTCCCTGATTTCATCTGACATCGCCCCCAGCCCCCCATTCTCCTTTTGGGAGCTTGGCTGGCCTCCTCCTCTCAAATATACTGAACTTCTTCCTTCCTGAGATCTATGGCACTAGCTGCTTTCTCTTCCTCCAGGATTTTCCAGGACTTGCCTTTTTTTTTGTCAGTTCATTTCAGCTGAATATGATCTTTTGGGAGTCTTATCTAACTGCCCAAACTAGAATAATGCCCCTCCCAATTACTCCTTATCTTGCTTTAACTCTGTCATAACACTTATCACGTTGTATTACTGTTACTCCCCATCATTCCTTATCAGTCACCCCCCCTTTTATTTTTCTTTTACCATTTATCACTGTGGTCTCTAAATGGACTGGAAGAACCATCATAAATACGTATCAGATAAAAGGTTAATATTCAAAATATATAAGTAACTCATATAACTTAATAGCAAGAAAAACAAATAGGCTGATAAGGAAATGGTCAGATAATCTGAACAGACATGTTTCCAAAGAAGACATATAAATGACCAAGAGACAGGTGAAAAGATGCTCCACATCACTAATCATCAGGGAAATGCAAATCAAAGCTATAATGAGATATCACGTTATACTTGTTAGAATGGGTGTCATCAAAACACATGAGTTAAGAGGTGTTGGTGTGTGTGGGTGTAAAGAAAAAAGAGCGCTAATGCACTGTTGGTGGAATGTGAGTTGAGCCCTATGTCTAGAATAAAAAACTTCTATGAGTTTACTGATACATGAAAAAACGGTAACACTGGAAATAAGAACAAAATTCCAAATATTAAGTCCTCTTCAATTTTGGAAGCAAGTGTCATCCCAAAATGTGTAATCATTATAAATATGTTCATGTTATATCAGACCCTGCTTTCCAGGCTTTCTAGTCTTCCTAGTGTTACTAATGTTCATTAATTAAAATGTCTTAATTTCTATGGGGCTCTTACACGGAATCCAGTAATATGTTGGCCTTTTAATGTAGTCCTTTCCTATTTCTTTATCCTTTATTGCTTTTAAGAAATGAGGTGATACTTAAATCTGAGTCTATGGAACTGCGGTCCCAGACTTGAGGCCCAGAATATTAAATCAGTTCCTTTACAGCTGCTGCTGTGAGCCATCCACTCAATGTTAGTAGCGGGGACTCTGTTGCAGTAAACCTTGCCAAGTCTCTGAATAATCACTACCTTTATAGTGAGTTTTTCTATATTCACTAGTGAACAAAAATGGGAAATATATTAATGAAAGTTCAAATTAAAAACTTACTATTCCACAATCCTATATCTTCATTAAGTGTGTAAAAATGTCAGTTGTAAGGCTTGATCTTGAGTGCTCATTATTGGAAGGAGTACCACATAGCTGCCTGGAATGCTTTGTAAATTGTGAGACCTCTTGGCTTCAGTGCTTCTTTTGCATTGTACTGTCAAATTTAAAGTGAAATCATGACTCAGACTTTACGACTCAGTGACACCTAGAAATCAATTATGATTTCATTGAAAGTTACATTATTGGAAATATATATATGAGTGTTCATCGATAGAAAGTATAAATGGCTGTGTAGATGACATGAAGGTTTGCTACCTCATGCAATTTATGTAGTGTTTTTATTTTCAGGAAAATGTCATCTTAATACATATTTATACCCTTTATCTATATCAGTAAATTTGAAAAATCAATGTAGAAATGCTGGCATTACTAGTGATGTCTTCTTGAAGATATGTAGAACTTGAACTTTAGTTATAGTTAAAAAATGTTGTACTATGATTTCATCTTAAACAATTCTATGAAAAGTCAAACACTTTTGTTTTGCCTACAACTTCAGCATTTACTTTACCTCTGCTAATGTGCAGATTATCAGAGTCTAAGAAATAATGAGTTAGCTTAATGTCTACAGTTTTTATTGCTATCTGCCATGAACTCCTGTTCAAATGCAGGGTTGAGTAGTTCTTCAACAAAGAATCAGCTTTTGAAAATTGATCTCATAGAGGATGAGGCGTATGAGATATAGTTTGTTTCTGTTTTCTTTTCTTCCTTTGCCATTTCTTACAGAAAATAATGCACATTAATCACAATTCAATTAACTGTGAAATAATCTATAGCTACTTTGTGAATATTACATAATCTAAAACCTGTCTTCTAAATTCCATATATATGTGTCAGTATACTGTATTGGTGTTTTTCTTTCTGGCTTACTTCACTCTGTATAATCGGCTCCAGTTTCATCCATCTCATTAGAACTGCGTCAAACTTATTCTTTTTGAGGGCTGAGTAATACTCCATTGTGTATATGTACCACAGCTTTCTTATCCATTCATCTGCTGATGGACATCTGGGTTGTTTCCATGTCCTGGCAATTATAAACATTGCTGCAATGAACATTGGGGTACACGTGTCTCTTTCAATTCGAGTTTCCTCGGTGTGTATGCCCAGCAGTGGGATTGCTGGGTCGTAAGGCAGCTCTATTTGCAATTCTTTCAGGAATCTCCACACTGTTTTCCATAATGGCTGTACTAGTTTGCATTCCCACCAACAGTGTAAAGGAAGGGAGGTGGGAGGGGGCTTTAACATGGGGAGATCGTCCACACCTGTGGCTGATTCATGTCAAGGTATGGCAGAACCAATGCAGTGCTGTGAAATGGAATAAGCATTAAACAAAAAATAAAAATTAAAAAAAATAAAATAAAACCTGTCATAAAAAATATTGTTTTGTTAAGATCTAGATTATGATATAATGATCATGGGAGGGGTGACAACATGTGTATTTTGTATAGATGTCAAAATGTCTAATGTGAAAATTCAAATGCATTTATAATTAAAATTTTCAATTTATAGTGAAAACAAGAAAAACAGGAAGGTATATGAAACTAGGACTTGTTATGCTTTGGGGACAGCAGCATCCCAGTAACCTAAGATCCTCAAATTATAGTTCAGGAGAATGAAAGTGTCTCTTTAGGACAAGGATAATTTAATATAGTAGTTGTTGACAGTATATATTGCACATATACCGTTCCTTGAAATAGCACATTTCATTTTGCTACATCCCATCTTGGCTAGAAGCTTTCAAGCCAGTGCCATTATTTGTGTTAGAGTCAATGTTCTGCCATAATAACAAACATACTCTCAACATGCTCTCAAAATCAGGTTGATTTTAGTAGATTACTTAATAGAGGCAGAAGTAGAGAGGGTTCAGTTCTAAAACTTGTGTGAAAAACTGAACAGCAAGTGGAATGTAAAGCGAGTGCATGCAGAGTGTATGTTTGCTGCTGAACTTTATCCAGAATTAAGCATGAGGCCAGACCAGATGGTGCTTACAGAGAAAGTTTGCCGAATTCCTTTCCAGACATGAGCTATTCCAGTATGGTGTGGGCATGTGAGAATAAGATATCTGGTATAGCTAAGTTAAGGCTTCCCAAGTGGCTCTAGTGGTGAGGAATCTGTCTTCCCATGCACGAGATGCAGGAGACACAAGTTTGATCCTTGGCTTGGGAAGATCCCCTGGAGTAAGAAATGGCTCCAGTATTCTTGCCTGGAAAATTCCATGGACCAGGTAGCCTGACAGGCCATAGTCCATGGGGCTGCAGAGAGCTGGGCCGGACTGAGTACTTGCACAGGTAGTTTTAAAATTTTAAAACTCGCTAGTCTTGAGAAGTTACTTACCATTCATATACAGATTTTTTTTCAGTTGTTGAATTAAGCTTCTTCAAAGGATTGTTGTACATATCAGTTCAGTTCAGTTGCTCAATCGTGTCTGACTCTTTGCGACCCCACGTATTGCAGCATGCCAGGCCTCTCTGTCCATCACCAACTCCCAGAGTTCACTCAGACTCACGTCCATTGAGTCTGTGATGCCATCCAGCCATCTCATCCTCTGTCGTCCCCTTCTCCTCCTGCCCCCAATCCCTCCCAGCATCAGGGTCTTTTCCAATGAGTCAACTCTTCGCATGAGGTGGCCAAAGTACTGGAGTTTCAGCTTTAGCATCATTCCTTCCAAAGAAATCCCAGGGTTGATCTCCTTCAGAATGGACTGGTTGGATCTCCTTGCAGTTCAAGGGACTCTCAAGAGTCTTCTCCTACATATTGGATTGGTAAAAAAAATTTGTCTGAGTTTTCCTGCAACATCATTTAGAAATACTAAAAGACTGTCTTGGCCAATTCAGTACTTGTGAGATTGGAATAGAAGACACAGATAAAGCAGCTAGTACATAATAAGAATGCAAAGGGCACTCGTGTTCTCTCCTGTCCTTCTATTATTCATGTATATTTACAGTAATCTTTGGGGAACTGTATAATGCAGTGAGTGGCTCAGAGGGAAGTCTCTGGAGTTTGTATAACAAAAACATACCCAAAGAGAAACAAAAATAACAAAAGGAAAAAAGCAAACTGAGTTGAAGTCTAGAGTTGAATAAGGCCAGTTTCTTCATCAATAACTTAGTGATGTAATAGTGTCGATGATGTCAGCTCCACAGCACCGGAAACTTGTGATTGAACAAAGCTGGCTCATTGACATGTTACAGTGAGGAAGAACACACATCCTGGGGACCCTGGAACATGTAAGCAAGGAAGTGTTAGAAAGAAATGACAGGCTTTGGGCTTTTGTCAAGCGATTTTGGAGAAGTCTCAAAATTAGCAAAGTTTTATTCTGGATTGGAGGCTGTTAGGAAGTGGGGAGTTTTCGGATTCATTATGACAGAGGAATGGAGGAGGCTCAGGTAGTAACTGGTGAAGGAGTGGCAACCCCTCATTTTAGCCAGGCTAAGAGGACCTTGGCTTACTTCTGTGGTTTAGAAAATGCTGTTGTTTCTATCTGGGTTCAGGCTTGACTATGGGGCAGTGATACTTTTGTCCTGCTCCGTCCTCATCACAGTGTGGTCCCACCGGATGGCTCTGCGAGAGAGTGTACGTGCACCAGGAGAACATCAAGCGCCAGCGCCCTGCTCTTCCGGCTGCTCTTCTCTTTCTCCATAGTGGTAACTGTAGTATATTTTAATTAAAGAGAAAACCCACTTTAACCCCTAGGATGGTGCCTGTTAACCTCAAAATATGTTCCGTATTATTATTTTCATCATGGATGGCAGGTTTTTCACTATGACCGTCCTATTTGAGATATCCATCTTGTTACGTCTAGACTTGATTTCTGATTTGGAAAATAGGGACGTATTTCCTCGATCTGAAAAAGAAGCCCCCAAGTAGGACAATGACACCCCCCACTGTTATTTCTGTGCTTCCTGGTTTCTAGTCCAACTTTGAAGAAGTTGAGAGGATGGTAATGTCAGGCCTTGGAGTGCTTTTAAACACAATTTAAATGTTATTCTTGTAAGTAATGTGACTTGCAGGTAATCTCTGGATATTTTAGCAGGTGGATAGTATTGAACAGAGGTCAAGAGCATGTTGTCTGTCTAGAAGTAGTCTGCCTGGGTTTGAATGCCCCCTCTGTCTTGCACTGACTATATAATCTTTGTGTGAAGAAAACACACCTCTGTGCTTCTTCACACTCTATAATTCTGACTTTGGGTGTGTAGATTTCCCACATATTAAGCAATTCTCTGACACCAGCTGGGTGTCCTGAAGTTGAACTCTGTTCTGACACTAGGGGTCAGACCCTTATCCCACAGGATTGTCCCTCTTGCTCCTTCAGATGCCAATTTAAGTCCCAGCTTGTCAGCTGTATCTCTGACCGGTCAGCTATAGATAAGTTGGGGTTCCCATGACCTCCTTCTTGGCTTTGATAATTTGGTAGACCGTCTCACAGAACTTAGGGAAACACTTAACATCAACCTGTTGCTTGTAAAAGGATACAGATGAGCAACCAGATGGAAGAGGTGCCTAGTGCAAGATGTGGGATGAGGGGCATGGAGCTTACATGCCGAGTCTGGGTATGCCGCTCTCCCAGCACCTGCATATATTGAGCAACCCAGAACATCCAGACTCTGTACTTTGGGGACGTTTATGCAGTTGTCATCATGTAGTCATGATCCATTATTAACTCAGTTTCCACTGCTTTCCCACCTCCAGGAGAATGGGGGTAGGAGGGTAAGGTGGAAAGTTTCTAGCTTCTAATTATGGCTTGGTAACCAAGCTTGATCCTGAAGGTAGCTAGGAGCCAAGGAAAAGTCACCTCATTAAAGCAAGCACTTCTATCACCCAGGAAATTCCAGAGGATTTAAGAGCTGGGTCAGGAACTGGGATCAAAGTCCAAGTATTAGAACACAGGATCCTCTTAGTGCTCTTATCACTCAGAAAATTACAAGGGTTTTAGGATGTCTGTGTCAGGAACTGCCAGCAGAGACCAATATATATAATTTCTATTATTTCACACTAGGAAAAAAAATGTTTTTTAACCTTCGGTACCTCAGTATCTTCAGATCTAAATGAACTGCAAATACTTGCTTCATAGAGTCAGTGTGAAGATTAAAGGAAATAAAACATTAAAGTGCTTAGAACAAATGCCTGGGATATAATAAGCATTAATATCAACATGTAATAAATACCAGCACAGTAGACTGTGTAGCCATTTAACTCTGGCCATTTCATCCAGTGACGAAGGAGCTTGAGATGAACAACAAATATTCATTGCTTACGACTGTATCAGTTGCAGAAACTGTATCAGATATGTAGGAATAACTACAGTACCTGCCTTCAAGAAGCTCACTATAATATAGCTGAGAAATACATGAAAAGGTAAATACCTAAATAAACCTGTAAGAATTCAGTACAGATGTCTATCATTGGTGATAAAAATTGCAGTGTTTTTGAGGAATGAGAATTAACTTCTCTAAACTGAACGACTGAACTGAACTGAAACTGGCAAAATTCAGTGATATAGATGGTAGATGAGCTGAGTCTTGGGTGATTTCTAGAATTTGACCATTCAGAGAGATGATGAAAGAGCACTCCCTCTAGATAGATGGAACTTCAGGGGCAAATGTGTGAGAATAAGATGATAAAAATTCCAGCAGCAACAACAATAACATAGCCACAAAAGCAGAGTACAACACGTACTGAACATAAACCCAAGCACTCAGCTAAGCGTTTAAATTTATTATCTCATTTAATCTTCTTTATGACCTTATAGAAAAGGTAAAATCATTATCCTCATTTAGAGAGGAAAACAAAGCTTAGGCATTTTAATTAATTTGTTTGCAGTTGCTAAACTAGCGAGTGCTGGGCTACATTTTCAGTTCAGTTCAGTCGCTCAGTCGTGTCTGACTCTTTGTGACCCCATGAATTGCAGCACGCCAGGCCTCCCTGTCTATCACCAACTTCCAGAGTTCACTCAGACTTACTTCCATCAAGTCTGTGATGCCATGCAGCCATCTCATCCTCTGTCGTCCCCTTTTCCTCCTGCCCCCAATCCCTCCCAGCAGCAGAGTCTTTATCAGAGGGCCACGTGTAAATGATGGCTCTGGTGACAGGCTACCAAAGATACAGAATTTCATGTGGACTGTTAAATCTAAGAGTGCTATCCAGCTTTCTTATGCACATACCCTTGCTCATTTGATATCTATAATCTCTCAAATTGTTAGCTAGGGAAAGAAGCCCATTGTATCTTTTCTTAACACTGGTAGTTATATAGAGAGGACTGAAGAAAGGAACAATTAGTTGGTATTTGAATAAACTTATTGTAGTGAAATTTTTGACTTTGTAGGATGACACATTTGGTCTTTTGAGAGTTTGCTATTCAGTTCAGGCAACTCTGCTTAGTTTTTCTTTTTCTATTCTTTTCTCTCATCCTATATCTTTGGAACAACCTGAATACTAACTCAGCAGGGAAAACACTTTACAGAAATATAGCAAATTCGGTGGATATGTGCCCCAAAGAAATTTAGTTCAGTTCAGTCGCTCAGTTGTATCTGACTCTGCAACGCCATGGACTGCAGCACACCAGGCCTCCCTGTCCATCACCAACTCCCAGAGTTTACTCAAACTCATGTCCATTGAGTCCATGATGCCATCCAACCATCTCATCCTCTGTCATCCCTTTCTCCTCCCACCTTCAGTCTTTCCCAGCATCAGGGTTTTTTCCAAAGAGTTGGTTCTTCACATCCAGTGACCAAAATATTGGAGTTTCAGCTTCAATATCAGTCTTTCCAATGAATATTCAAGACTGATTTCCTTTAGGATGTACTGGTTGGATCTCCTTGCAGTCTAAGGGACTCTCAAGAGTCTTCTCCAACACCACAGTTCAAAATCATCAATTCTTCGGCACTCAGATTTCTTTATAGTCCAACTCTCACATCCATATATGACTACTAAGGAAATTACCTCTTAACTAACTCTTAAAGCACTGTTTCATCTCATGTAACTCTTAGCTCAGTTAATCACCATTGTTGTTGTCATTCAGCCGCAAAGTCACTCTTTGCGACCACATGGACTATAGCACGCCAGACTCCTCTCATCCACTTTCTCCTGGAGTTGGCTCAGATTTATGTCAGTTGAGTCAGTGATGATATCTAACTGTCTCATCCTCTGCCACTCACTTCTCCCTCGCCTTCAGGCTTTCCCAGTATCAGGATCTTTTCCAAAGAATTGGCTGTTCATAGAGGTAGCCAGAGTATTAGAGCTTCAGCTTCATTCAGCATGAGTCCTTCTCATGAATATTCAGTGTTGATTTCCTTTAGGATTGACTGGTTTAATCTCTTTTCAGTCTAAGGGACTCTCAAGAGGCTTCTCCAGCACCACAATTCAAAAGCATCATTTCTTCGGTGCTCAACCTTCTTTACAGACCAGCTCTCACATCCATACATGACTACTGGAAAAACCATAACTTTGACTATACTGATCTTTGTGGGCAATGTGATATCTCTGCTTTTTAAGATGCTGTCTAAGTTAATGACTTTCCTTCCAAGGAGCAAGCATTTCTTAATTTCATGGCTGCAGTCACCATGTGCAGTGATTTTGGAGACCAATACAGTAAAATCTGTTACTTCTTCCACTTCCCCCTCTTCTTTTTGCCATGAAGTCCTGGGACCAGATGACATGATCTTAGTTTTTTTGAATATTTTAAGTTTCTTGAGTTTTGAGCCAGCTTTTTCACTCTCCTCTTTCACCTTCATTGAGAGGCTCTTTAGTTCCTCTTTACATTCTGCCATTAGAGTGGTGTCATCTACATATCTGAGGTTGTTTGATATTTCTCTTGGCAGTCTTGATTCCAGCTTATGGTTCATGCAGTCTGGCATTTCACATAATGTACTCTGTATATAAGTTAAATAAGCTGGGTGACATTATACATCTTTGATGAACTCCTTTCCCAATTTTAAACCAGTCCATTGTTCCATGCTGCTGCTGCTGCTAAGTCACTTCAGTCGTGTCCGACTCTTCGTGACCCCATGGACCACAGCCCACCAGGCTCCTCTGTCCATGGGATTTTCCAGGCAAGAGTACTAGAGTGGGGTGCCATCACCTTCTCCACCATTGTTCTATATCCACTTCTAATTGTTGCTTTTTGACCTGCATTCAGGTTTCTCAGGAGATAAGTGGATTTGTCTAGTACTTCCATCTCTTTATCAATTTTCCACAGTTTGTTCTGATTCACACAAAGGCTTTAACATAGTCAATGAAGCAGAAATAGTTGTTTTTCTGGAACTTTCTTGCTGTCTCCACAATCCAACAAATGTGGGTGATTTGATCTCTAGTTCCTATACCTTTTCTAAACCCAGCTTGTACATCTGGAAGTTTTCTTTTCATGTAGTGCTAACATCTAGTTTGAAGGATTTTGAGCATAACCTTACTAGCATGTGAAGTGAGCATTCTTTCGCATTGCCTTTCTTTGGGATTGAAATGAAAACTGAACTCTGTCCTGTGGCCACTGCTGAATTTCCCAAATTTGCTGATATATTGAGTGCAACACTTTAAAAGCATCATCTTTAGGATTTGAAAAAGCTCTGCTGGAATTCTATCATTTCCACTAGATTTGTTCATAATAAAGCTTCCTAAGGCCCACTTGACTTCATACTCCCAGATGTCCACCTCTAGGGGAGTGACCACACCATCATGGTTATCTGTGTCATTAAGACCTTTCTTATATAGTTCTTCTGTGTATTCTTTGCCACTCTTCTTAATCTCTTCTGCTTCTGTTAGGTCCTAACATTTTCTGTCCTTTATCATGCCTATCCTTGCATGAAATGTTCCCTTGATATCTCCAATTTTCTTAAAGAGAGCTCTAGTCTTTCCCATTCTATTGTTTTCCTCGATCTTTTGGCATTGTTCATTTAAGGAGGCCTTCTCATCTCTCCTTAGTGTTCTTCCTTTACAGAAGAAAAAAACGATGGCAGAAGTTAAGCAATGTACACTCAAGGTCATGCTATTTTCTTGTGAGAGAAATAGCACTCCAACTTGAGCCTACGCCTAAGTACAGTGCCCTTTTACTACAACTGCCCTGATTGAACGAAATAGTTTAGTGTGAGGATGAAGAAGACTAATACTTAGAATGCTGACAATTGATCATTCAGTCATCAGCTCAGATTGAAATTTTCTGACTCTTTCAAACAACAAATATTCCTGGGAAATAATTTCTTCATTTGTTCAGAATTATGTAGCCTTGGGGACCTCACTAATTTCCTAGTACATTCAAGGACACTTGCCAGTATTAGGACAGCTACAGATTCCCAAATCTGCTGGGAACTTTAATCACAGATTGCTTTCAGGGAGCTTGTACAAATCCTGAAGATGAAAATAATTAAACTACATTAAGATTCCACACTCAATGATTCAGCAGTATCTATTTCTATATGAATATTAATAATGTTTCATGGAATAACAGATGTTCATTTTTCACATCTTTCTTTTTCTGGCATAGCTATTATTGGTCAAATTAGTAAACAAAAAATGTATATTTTTCCTGTCACTTATTTACTAATTTTGGTCTCCTGTTAATGCTTTGGGCTTTCCAGGTAGCACTAGTGATAAAGAACCCACCTGCCAATACAGGATACATAAGAGACATGGGTTCAATCCCCGGGTCTGGAAGATCCCCTAAAAAAAGAAATGGCAATCCACACCAGTATTCCTGCCTAGAGAATTCCACGGACAGAGAAGCCTGATGGGTTGTAGTCCATAGGGTTGCACAGAGTTGGATATGACTGAAGCAACTTAGCATACAATAATCCTTTGTTTTATCTACCTATATCTTGTGTTCAGAATTATACAAATCTGATTACTATTCACAAAATTCACTGTGTAAGAAAAAATATGTGCCTTTGGGGGACATAGTCTGTTCTGTGTTTTATCAAGGTCATCTTGGAATTTTTGCTTGAAAAGGGCATTGTGGCCAAAGGATAATATCTATTGGAAAAAATGTTTCACACTCAGCTGCAGTGACTCCCAGGGGTTGATGTCCATCTATAATCCCAAATCCTCGGTTTCATTTTAGTTCTGTAAGATAGAATTCACCCTTCGGGTATTATCTAACTTTATATAGGTAAGGCTGCTTTCTCTACAGGTGAGAGACAAAAAAGCTTATTGTCCTATTTCCCCTGTTTTTAGTAAAAACATGAAAACAGATCCCAGCCTCCTTATTGAATATAGAACAACCTTCTCTAATGTCAGATATATGTGACTTTGTTATGCCATTTTAAAATGTTCAGCTAGAGTCTTTAGAGTTGCTTTGGAGTTACTGCATAACCCCATGTGTTTCAGCTATTTGTTCTCCTAGTAAAATGATTATTGGCTATAAGCACAGTTTGGGGGTGGAATTTCCCAAGTGCCTGAGTGGTAAAGCATCCACCTATACGAATGTACGAGACTTGGGAGATATAGATTCAATCCCTGAGTTAGGAAGATCCCCTGGAGGAGGAAATGGCAACGCACTCCAGTATTCTTGCCTGGAAAATTCCATGGACAGAGAAACTTGGCGGGCTGCAGTCCACGGGGTTGCATAGAGTCGGACACGACTGAGCAGGCACGCAGAAGGCACAGGCAGAGCTGGTGTGAGACCATCCCTGGCCAAGGTTAAAGCCAGGAGGGACCGCTTTCGTATTCACATTCTTGATCTGGGACCATCTTTCATTTGGAAATTCACACTAGCCCTGTAAAAGAGACTCCTCTTTAAATTAAACAGCCCAGATTTGACCCTTAAATACATGCTGCTCAGCAACCGATTATAACCTACAGACCTAAAGCCCTAAAAGCAACTGAACTTAAGCAGTAATGTGCTTCTCACCTCTGCAGGCAGGCATGTCTCCTTTTCCTGTCCGTAGTATTAAATCATATGAGAATAAACCAACTTAATGTATCAAAATAAGGGACACACACACACATACACACAGTTGCTCAGAAGCAGACACCTGATGAACTCTGGGTTGAAAGTATCCTTAAAAATCTTTTGGTTCAAAGTCCCAGACATGTGATGATTGATAATAATAGCATCTGGCTAAATGCTTAAACAAGACAGGTGATGAGAAAACCTATTTCAGCGAAGGGTACTATCGTAGTTCTTTTTTTTTTTTTTTTTTTATATCTTTAATGAATTTGTTACACTACTGCTTCTGTTTTGTTTTGGTTTTTTGGCTGCAAGGCATGTGGGATCTTAGTTCCCCAACCAGGGTTTTAACTCACACCCTCTTACCTTGGAAGGCTAAGTCTTAACCACTGGACTGCCATGGAAGTCCCTGTAGTTCTTTTTAAATTAAAAAAAAAAAAACATTTTAAAATATATTTTAATTTAATGTTCTTTCTTATGTTGGCCAGGAAATAAAAAAACAAAACTTTCTCTTCTTAGATTCTACTCATTGGTCCTAGTTTATGCCTTTGAGGCAAAATAATGAAAACTGTTCTGTACCATTTGAGTCTTCTCTAGGGTCAACCATCCTTAGTTCTCCTGATTATGGGACAATTTCTGATCCTCTGTCTTTCATAACGGACAGTCTCATTTGAAGAGTTTCCAGTCTGATGGCCTCTTGGAAATTTTGATAGTCACTTAGACATATTACAAGCAGGATTGGAAAACAGGCTTAAAATTCCTGGAGGATAGTTCGGCAATATATAGCCAAAGGATTTTACAACGTGATTACTCTTTGATTCAGCAGTTTCTCTTGTAGGAGCTTAGTGTACAAAAGCATTGAGATATATAAGGTTCACACATGATATGCAACACATCAATAATAATAATATTAATAATGAAAACTTGGAAAAACTGAATTACCCAAAATTAATGAGTGAATTAAATCATAGAGCTTTCTGGCATCAAGTGATAAACTAAGATATATATTCATATATTTTTCCTTCATAATAATTTATTTAAATATAGTTGTATAAATCTATAACAGTAAGCAGAACTATACTGGGGAAGGAGTCTCTGAATGGTTGAGAGAGCTCAACAAATTTCTAAAGGTATCCATCAGCGTCCAGCCAGAGAAATAGTAGGACATATATATTAATAGGAGCTTTGGTACAAGAAATTGGCTTACATGACTGTCCTGGCTCCTTGAAAGTGAAAGTGTTGGTCCCGCAATGGTATTCAACTTTCTCTGACGCCATGGACAGTAGCCCACCAGGCTTATCTGTCCACAGAATTCTCCAGGTGAGAATACTGGAGTGGGTTGCCATTCCCTTCTCCAGGGGATCTTCCCAGACCCAGAGATCCTGGCTCCTTAGACAGCTCCAGAATCCACAGGCCAGGCTGTCAGGAGAGCTTATAACAGGGGCTGAAGCAGCTATTAACAAATAGAATGCCTTCTTTCTCAGAGAGGTTCCAGCTTTACCCTAAGGACTTTTGATTAAATGAATCAGGACCACCCAGATTATCTAGGATAATCTCCCATATTTAAAGTCAACTGATTGGGAACTTTAAATCTCATCTACAAATAGGCTGCAGAGCAGCTGCTGGATTATTGTTTGATAACTGGGAACTGTAGCCTAGTATAGTCAAATTGACCCAGGAAACTGACTATCACACCAGAAGATAGACACAGCATGGCCAAAAGTGTTCGGATCAGTCAGAGAGGAGGATGTCCCAGCATATATAATATTTTAACAGGGCAACAGCAGAAGAGGGAGGCTGGCAGAGCCCCAGGGACAGTTTTTAGGTAGGACTGGGAAGTGAAGCAGAAAAGTAGGTATTTGCTGAAGGTCAGTTGATTTTTCCACATCTTTCTTACTTGTGCTCTTGTACAGTATCACGCAACTAACCTTTAAACCTGAGTGAAAAATTTGAGAGCTTTTCTCTAAGGAAGCAGAGCTAACATCTGGGAAGAGTTAGGATGACCAGCATGGGTACTGACAGATGACAGTAAGGCCTGCATCGTTTGGCATTGAGAAGAGGCCAAGAATGCAACATTAAAGCAAAAAAGAAAGAAAAAGCCCAAGGACAAGACTGCCAGAAAAGAACAGAACGTTCAAGAAACAGAAAATAACACACAGTAACTGTAACTATCATATTCAGGGCTATTTGAGAAGATGATACATTCATAAAACAAGAACAAGATGACATGAACAAGATAAAGAGACCCAAAAAAGTCCCTCAGAAATGAATATGTGTGTATGTGTGCAGAAAAGAGAAAAGTATATGGCAACAATAGTGAAAATAAGAATAATAGGAAAACATGAGCTAAAATATTAGAGACATTAAAATCACCCCTTGCATTCCAACATATGACAGTTAAAAGTTTCACCAAAACAGTGGAGACAATACAGCCAGAAAAACTAGAAAAACTGGAAAAGATCCAATGCAAGAAAATTTTTGGAGCAAATAGAAAACAAGATTCTTCCATTAAACAGTTTCCAGCGAGTGTTGACTAGGACCAATGAGTTAACACCAGAATTATACATATCCATATGAAACTGAGAAAATATCCTTAAAGTTTCCAGAAGAGAAAATTTAGGCGAAATAAAGCTGACTCCTAAAGGAGGTATCAGCAGCAGCAGTGCAGGCTTGAAGACATTGATATGGAGCATTTACAGTAAAAGTCTAAGGGGAAATAGTTTTGATCCCAGAATTCTAACAGCCAGTGGTTATTTTTGAATGGTGGAGTGATGGGTTATTTCATTTTCTTGGGGGGGCGGTATATTTTTATATTCTACTTTAATTTTCTCCAGAGACTGATGCATTTTTATACTTTTAAAAATGTGAATCATTTTTAAATAAAGCAAACCCAAAATACCAAATACAGCCTAATCAGTGATTAATACTGCAATTTATTACATATTGTGACATAATATGTCAGCATTTCTACTGAGCAGTGGACCAAGATTATATTAGCTTTTTTTGGTGACAATAGTTTTTGCTGCATCCTATTAAACTTATTGACTTTTTCAGCCCTTAAACTATTTTTCATTTCCATGTCCTTAAAACGTATCTGCCCTGCTCAGAACCTCAGCAGACCTTTTTTTACGTGTTTGTAGTTGTGTCCAAAGCTTTTCATTATCCCTTTTCCAATTCTTTGTGCTCAAACAAGCCCATCATATATGTTGTCAGCATTTTTGTGAATGCTGGTTTTTATCTTAACATATTAAACCTAAACTAATAAATCTGCTATTCCTAAAGCCAAAGAAACAACTTGAATCTTTTGCTTGTCATCCTATTATATCTGGGCCTGTGAAGGAGAGGAGGAAATATTATCCCCTGTAAGGAAGAAGAAGCCTTAATTTCCCCCTGGCTTCAAAGGGACAGCTTGTCACACTGGAAAAGGTCATTTGCAAAATCGTTTCATTTTGGCCTAAAATAGATGACACACTTCCCCTAGAGCGAATGATTCACTCTTATTTCATTGGGTTTAATCGTTAGGCTAGATAATGACTTAATGAGTGTAAACTGGTTCCTTCTATATGGCAAGGGCATTGGGACCTCCGAGTTCCATTTAGTTCATCCAGAGAAGTAATCCCTCCAGTGGAAATTCACCTCCTGGGATGACATGGTCATGATTTAAGGGGGAATGGTTTACTCACAGTGTTGTTTTGATCATCATAATAAGCAGAACAATTTTATTTAGCTGATTTGGAGAGAAGAAACATGTTGGATAATAATAAGCTATTTTAAATAGCTGGGTTGATCTATCAATCAAAATTACCGTTGAACAAAAGAAGTACTATACTTATTTTGCCAATTAAATGCTGGAGCCTCAGTTACCAAAGTCGCAATGTTTCTATTATGACAGCTGGCATGGTGTATTATTAAAGCCAGCGTTTCACTTTGTTTTCATTTCATCTACGATATTTGTGCAATTTAAGACAGGTGAAATATTAATTACTGGTCTGAAGATACAGAGAATGACTAATCAAATAGTGTGGTAGCTCACTGAGATTCCACATTATGTATAGACAAATCCAAATTTGGAGTTTAAGAATAAAACTAGATGAGGATGGACTTTAAATAACTCTTGGAAGTGGTTAAATAAACATATTTGACTTGCCTTAGATTTCTTTTTTCTGGGCACAAAATAAAATCCAACACTTCCCCTAGAGCAAATGATTCACTCTTATTTCATTGGGTTTAATAGTTAGGCTAGATAATGACTTAATGAGTGTAAACTGGTTCCTTCTATATGGCAAGGGCATTGGGACCTCCGAGTTCCATTTAGTTCATCCAGAGAAGTAATCCCTCCAGTGGAAATTCACCTCCTGGGATGACATGGTCATGATTTAAGGGGGAATGGTTTACTCACAGTGTTGTTTTGATCATCATAATAAGCAGAACAATTTTATTTAGCTGATTTGGAGAGAAGAAACATGTTGGATAATAATAAGCTATTTTAAATAGCTGGGTTGATCTATCAATCAAAATTACCATTGAACAAAAGAAGTACTATACTTATTTTGCCAATTAAATGCTGGAGCCTCAGTTACCAAAGTCGCAATGTTTCTATTATGACAGCTGGCATGGTGTATTATTAAAGCCAGCGTTTCACTTTGTTTTCATTTCATCTACGATATTTGTGCAATTTAAGACAGGTGAAATATTAATTACTGGTCTGAAGATACAGAGAATGACTAATCAAATAGTGTGGTAGCTCACTGAGATTCCACATTATGTATAGACAAATCCAAATTTGGAATTTAAGAATAAAACTAGATGAGGATGGATTTTAAATAACTCTTGGAAGTGGTTAAATAAACATATTTGACTTGCCTTAGATTTCTTTTTTCTGGGCACAAAATAAAATCCAACTATCCAACTCACAAGGCTGGGAGGAAAAGTCAGTCAAAATTTAATATTCAGAGTGTGTTCCTATATTCTGGGTACTTGGTGGACTTAAAAAGGAGTCTCCATGATCCAGTTGTTTATAATTTAGTGAGAAAGATGAGAAAGATGTAAGAATTACCTGTAAGTAAAGGGAGGTGAAGAAACAATACGTAGCATAGACAATGGATAGAAGAAGAGGCCGGATCGGGTGATGATTAGAATTGGCAGCGGACAGAAAGAGGGAGATAAGAGGAACAGGAACAGGCATGGCTGCACAGAATCTATGAAATTCAATATCCCGGTGAAGTTAATTAGAGGCAGTACTGGTTGTTCGCTCCATGTGATTTGTGAGGAAGAATCAAGAGCTGCAGATGAGACCATTAAAGAACGTGTGGTCCTTTCCTTTTAGGTTAAACGCTGTCCGCAGTCATTCCAGTGCGCGCTCAGTCGCGTCCGATTCTTTGTGACCCATGGACTGTAGCTTGCCAGGCTCCTCTGTCCATGGGATTCTTCAGCTAAGAATACCAGAGTGGTATTTCCTACTCCAGGGAATCTCCCCAACCCAGGGATCAAATCAAGTTTCCTACGTGTCCTGCGTTGCAGGTGGATTCTTTACCTGCTGAACCATCGAGAAAGTCCAGTGACATGATGCACAAGGCATCTGATAGGGATTTTTCTTCCTTCAGTCATAGTCTTTGGGCTTAAAGAATCTGCCTGCAATGCAGGAGACCTCAGTTCGATTCCTGGGTTGGGAAGATCCGCTAGAGAAGGGATAGGATACCCACTCCAGTATTCTGGCATGGAGAATTCCACCGACTGCATAGTCCATGGGGTTGCAAGGAGTCAGACACACCTGAGTGACTTTCACTTAGGGTCTTTTGGACAGAACTTTCTATAACTCTGATCTATCTTGAGGCCTCTTACTTTAGCTACTAAAATGACTGAGCTAGAAGATCTTCAAGGTCCAGTCTCTTCCAGGTTTAAAACATTCATGTGTATTAGGCATATTTGCTCTCTGAATTGCTTCTATTAACGTGAAATTCAAATACTGAGCATAGGCTCTGTTACCAGGAAGAGTTTCTGCTTCCAAATAGCAAACCATGTGTATCTTATGAGATAGCTTCCACTAAAGACTAACTTTCCTACATGATCTGTTGACACTGGCATTGCCTATCATCAAGGCTTTCCCTGGGCTTAAGAACTATATTTAACAAATGGCACTGAGAATTTTAGCTTAGCCCACCACACAGCTCTCCTCATCTGCATTTGTTAAGGTTGTGAGAAGAGTAACCAACCTGTAATTTTCTTGTGCATCCTAATTAAAAATGGAGAATGAAAATAATGTTATGCTCTCATCAGGGGCACTTAGCCTGATTGAGCGCTTGCTTTTTGTTCAGCATAAAATTGCTGCAAATATTTTCGTATGACTAAAGTGGGGATAACAAAGAAAATGTAGCAAATTCATAGGCATCAGTGTTACCCCTACTTACTGATAATCACTCTCTTATGTTCTGTTTGCTGGATTTGTTGGGATTTCTTCCTTCACTACTGGAGCACTTCACAAAGGATGCAAGATGTCTCTTGTTATTAAAGCAAACAAACAGAAAAAACTTGACTTGAATATGTTGGCCCCAGTCCTTGTCCTCAGAAGTTCTCAGAAGGCACTTCCAATCAGCCCTGAATATCTCAGGCAGCTCCACGGTCTGTCCTGAAGCACATCAAGTTTTTATTGGTGGTGTTGTTTAGTCAGTAAGTTGTAGTCTACTCTTTTGCAACCCCAAAGACTGTCATGGGATTTCTCAGGCAAGAACGCTAGAGTGTTGCCATTTCCTTCTCCAGGGGATCTTCCTGACCCAGGGATCCAACCCATGTCCCCTGCATTGCAGGTGGCTTCTTTCCCACTGACCCACACAATAAAGGTTAGTGAGTTGTAATATCAGCTGGAAAAATAGAAGGCAAGAGGAGAAGGGGGCCGCAGAGGATGTGACGATTAGAGAGCATCACTGACTCAATGGACATGGGTTTGAGCAAACTCTGGGAGACAGTGAAGGACAGAGGAGCCTGGCACGCCATTGCAGTCCAAAAGTCAATCACAACTTAGTAACTGAGCAACAACAACAACAACAAATAGCAGACAGCAAACTCAGTCTCTGCTCAACATTACACAAATCAGATGGGATTCCACACCAGGTATTTTCAAGACTAAACCCTAACCTGAAAGTCTTTTTGGTTCTCCATGCACGTATCATGGAGTTTTAGGACTCATTCCTAAGCTGGCCTGTCCTAATCATCTAGCTGAGGACAGACATCAGTAGTCAGATAGGGCAAATCGATATGGAAGTCTTAAGTGGAAAGATAATTATAGATTAATGCTATTATTTGATCCAGAGCAAAGACCAGAAGTTAAAATACTTGCATCTATTTAGAAACAGTAAGTCTTAATTGAGGCTTCCCTGGTAGCTCTGTCGGTAAAGAATCTGCCTACAATGCGGGAGACCTGGGTTCAATTCCTGGGTCAGAAGATGCCCTGGAGAAGGAAAGGGAAGTATTCTTGTCTGGAAAATCCCATGGACAGAGGAGCCTGGCAGGGTACAGTCCAAGAGGTTGCAAAGAGTCAGACACCACTGAGTGACTAACACACACACACACAAGTCTAAATTCCTATGTTGGAATTAAGATGTTGTTCATGCGTTGAGAGCTCTAGGGACTGGGCTTACAGGAAGGCTGAGTAGGAAACCAGGTCCAGACCATCTGAAGAGTCAACCTCAAGGGCCTTAGCAGAGAAGCAACCAGGTATGTGGGAGCAGGATGCAAACTCAAAGAACTAGGACACCAGGTGTCAGGGAGCTTTGGGTCACAGGACTGGAAGAATGAAAAATCCTCCCAAGTTCCTAAGTATCTGAACCTGCAACTCAGCTTGACAGGGCATCCTGAGGTCTCTATAAGGCATGAGAGGGGAGTGCTAAGTGTCTAAATTGCCTGGAATTGCATAGAGGTCCCATTGGACTTTTCTTTCCCCGGAAACTATTAAAGAAAATTAATTTGTTAAAAAGACTCTAGTAAGGCATTGCGAAATAGACATTATTTTTAAAAGCAACTTTAGGTTCACAAAAAAATTGAGTGGAAAGTCCAGAGATTGCCCATATACTCTTTGGCCCCACATGGCTCCCTCCATTATCAACATCCCCCACCGGGCTGATCCATTTATTACAACTGATGAACTCGCACTGGCACATCATTATCCCCTTAAGTCCATAGTTTATATTAGGCCTCCCTCTTGGTATGGTACCATCCATGAGTTTGGACAAATGTATCATGTCCTGTATCCACATATGCATGTATTACAGTATCGTACAAAATAGTCTTATTACTTTGCCTGTTTATCCCTCCTTCCCTTGCTAACGTGTTACGATTTTGTAAACTGCATACGAACCAATGTAAGTATACCCTTTAGAAAGATAGAAGTTGCCAAAATAATGACTTGGGTTAACTCATCTGTTGGTGTGATTTTGTACTCAGATTCTTCCAGGTGATATCATGCGTGGAATACTATCCAGCTTAGCAAATTTTCCTTGTCTAGAATCAGGAGTTCCATCAGGGTGCTGCCAAAAGATGCTAGAGCCCACTCAGTCCTTCCAGGCTCTCCCAGCTCTTTCCTCGCACCCACACCCAGAAGTTGATGGCCCTTCCACAGCCCACATCTGACACTTGAAAGTGGGTGGCTTCCAGCTCCACCCTTGTGGTCCTCTCCATGACTCACGCCCTCAGGAACTCGCTCTGTACATTCTCTCCCCAAAGCCAGCCTTTGCCAGGAGCACATGAGGACCTGATAAGCAGGGGGGAAAAGCAGCCTGCATGGGCTCCAACAATCAGTCCAGCCCCTCTGTCTCCTTATGCTGGTGCTCTGCACACCTACCCAGAGGGCCACAATTCATCAAATCTCTAACTGGAGATTTTTTTTCAGAATAATTCTTTGGTTCCTTTTCTTGTGGCACTTCCCATGAAATATAATAAGTCATGTGTGCACGCTAAGTCACTTCAGTCATGCCCCACTGTTTGCAACCCTATGAACTGTTGCCCACCAGGCTCCTCTGTCCATGGGGATTCTCCAGGCAAGAATACTGGAGTGGGTAGCCATTCCCCTCTCCAGAGGATCTTCCTGACCCAGGGATGGAACTCAGGTCTCCAGCATTGCACGTAGATTCTTTACCACCTGAACCCCCACGGAAGCCCTGGTATCTGATTAGTTCTATACTTTTAGCACAAGAGTTTTCCAAATTCAGACTCATCTAGGAATTTTTTTTTTTTTCAGAATAATCTTTTGGTTTCTTTTCTCATGGCACTTCCCATAAAATATAATGAGTTGTCTTTTTAACTCTTTACAAATAAGGAAATTTACTTCTTTTTAGTACATCTGTCTCCAAAGGGCACAAAGGAAATGATCATGTTTCACTTTTTTCAGGATCATTCCCCCCAGAAAGTGAGCAGGTGGCCTCTGAAAGCTCTGTTGGGGTCGTGTTTACACCCGGAGCTGGACTGAGGGACAGAGAGTGCTGTTAGTAACCTGGGTCTTAAATCAAAAAGGCATGAAAAAAAAAAAGTCTCTGAGAGCTAAAATAGGAGTCCAAATACAACAGCAAGGAAAATCTTATATTTACCAGGCAAAGCACTGTGTAGGTTAAAGAGCATAGGTGTTGGTTAGATGGGGTGATATTGAGGCGGGTTTTGGCAACAACTAGTGATCAAGTAAGACAGTGGGTCTATTTGGTTGAAAGGCCTTTGTTTTCCAAGGGTGGGGGCATGGGGAATGCTATGTGTTTCAACCAGAGTGGAAGCCTCAGTAAGACAGATGGTTAGACTGAACACTGTTTGCAAGAATCCATTGTCTTCCACCATTCCATATGCAACATTCTGCCTCTCCCACAAACATATATTTCTAAAAATTTATTTATTTATTTGAAATGAAACAAAGATGAATATTTTTAATGATAAAAGATAGAACTCACAAAGAAGATAGACATCATAAACCATTAGACACCTAACAACAAAGATATATAAAGCAAAAATAAATATAAGGAAAGAAAAAATATTTCATCATAGTGAGATGTATTAACATTTCTCTGAGAATATTTTATCAAGTGCAGAAGAATAAGAATAGGAGCATCTTCAATAATGTCATTAATAAGTTAAATATGATAGATTTATGTTTAATTTATATCGATCTTATAGCCTACACAAATATATTTAAAATTTTGTATCTCATATGTTGTTATTAGATGTCCATAGGACCTTCAGAAAAATTGGCAAAAAGATTACTAAATTTCAAAAAGTAGAATTCTTTTTCATGTGTCAGTTCAGTTCAGTCGCTCAGTTGTGTCCAACTCTTTGTGACTCCATGGACTGCAGCATGTCAGTCTTCCCTGTCCATCACCAACTTCTGGAGCTTTCTCAGACTCATGTCCATCGAGTTGATGATGCCATCCAACCATCTCATCCTCTGTCGTCCCCTTCTCCTCCTGCTTTCAATCTTTCCCAGCATCAGGGTCTTTTCCAATGAGTCGGTTCTTTGAATCAGATAGCCAAAGTATTGGAGTTTCAGCTTCAGCATCAGTCCTTCCAATGAATATTCAGGACCGATTTCCTTTAAGATGGACTGGTTGGATCTTCTTACTGTCCAAGGGATTCTCAAGAGCCTTCTCCAACACCACCATTCAAAAGCATCAATTCTTTGGCACTCAGCTTTCTTTATGGTCCAACTCTCACATCCATACACGACCATAGCTTTGACTAGACGGACCTTTGTCACCTAAGTAATGTCTCTGCTTTTTAATAATTAATTTAATTATTTTAATTAATTAATTTAAAATTATTTTTCATGTGTAGAAACACCTATCTTTAAAAAGTGTTTCAACACTATTAGTTTAGAGGAAATGCTAGTTTATAGGACTGACAGCTTGTTAACCTACTCACAGCTGCCCCCATGGCTGAGTACTTCCGGCAGCATCAACAGATAATCTTCCTTCTCTCTCCCACCCTCGCCACTTATAGGCTGTGGAGAGAGGCTGAAAGTTTCCCTCAACAGCAGTTCTGAAACTTGACTTTGCATTAGAACCACCAGGGTAGCTTTAAAAAAAAACAAAAAAGATTCCTGAGTTCCACGTCAGTTCTACTGTATCAGGATCTCTAGAGGTGTGACCCAGGAATCTGCAGTTGTCAAGCCTTTCCACGACACCATGATGCGTCCAGCCAGGCTGAACCAAAGAGCTGACACTGGAGAGCTACTGTAGCGGGCAGTATGAACCATGCCAGTGGCTCATGCTGGCCATGTTTCCTCTGCTTCCACACAAGTACACCGGGAACCAGGCCCCCTGGATACTTCTTTGCACTCTGTGTGCTCAGGCTCATAAAAGGTCTCTGAAAGTCCCAGGGCTGGTGTCCGCATCGGAAGGATGTAGGAATGATCCTGGATTTATTTCACTCTCCTCTCCTTTTCCCAGCAGAGAGCCAAGCTAAGCAGGCAGCGAAACACAAAAGAAAGTCCTGTGAATGAAAGGTCCTCTGAATGCAAAGCAGTTAATAGTGACCCATCTCAGACCCTCTATTGACCATTAATGGTCTAAATGAAGCAGTGGAGTTAGTGAGGTTTGCTGATGGCATAATCAGTGTCAGTCAATAAGAGTAGCAAAGGAATAAGGGCATTGCACATGGGTTTGAAAGTTAGGAAATCTAATGAAATAACTCCTGGGGATATTGGATTTGTGAACCTTTCAGGCCGCCTGCAGAAAAACACTAAGTGCTGGTGTCATGAGTTCAAGAAAACAGCGATCAGAATCACTCCAGGGCTCTTGTTTACCTGTCCCCTACTTCACAGTATGTTTGCGGAAAATAAAAAGGATTGCACTTAGAAGTCACTTTACATTTTTCCCCCATAATTATCTGAGACCAGCCAGTGACTACATTAAGTTTCTAAAAATTATGAGACCATGTGAAAGTCAGACCTCATATTTGCAGAATGTAACATGAAATTTTCAGTAATAGTATTCTGACTTCCCAAGGCATGGTCAGTCTAATCTGAAAATGCGCCAGCCCCTTTCTCTGGCCTCTGTTAGGCTGTTTCACTGAGAAAAGTCAGAAAAGTGCTGATGCAGTAGTATTCAATTTGCTAATATTTGCTAAAATTCACTTAGCTCATATTGCTAATACCCTTCACTTATTTTCTTATCTGCAGTAATAATGTCCTCTCTCTTTTCCTTCTTCCTATGGCCCCTACCCTCTCTACACATAGTTCAGGATTTTAACTGAGTAACCTTCATACACAACCCAGAGACTGATTGTCTCTAGGGAAAAAATGGCCCATTGGCAGAGGACCCAAGGGTCCTGACTATACCACATTGCTGCTGCTGCTGCTGCTGCTGCTGCTGCTGCTGCGTCACTTCAGTTGTGTCTGACTCTGTGCGACCCCATAGACGGCAGCCCACCAGGCTTCCTCGTCCCTTGCATTCTCCAGGAAAGAACACTGGAGTGGGTTGCCATTTCCTTCTCCAATGCATGAAAGTAAAACATGAAAGTGAAGTTGCTGAGTCATGTCTGACTCTTAGCGACCCCATGAACTGCAGCCTACCAGGCTCCTCCATCCATGGGGTTTTCCAGGCAAGAGTACTGGCGTGGGGCGCCATTGCCTTCTCTGATACCACATTGGCTGAGCTGGAATTAGGTGATTATTCCTTCCACTCATCTGTAGAGCAGTTTAGCATTGCAGCAAAGATGCAAAATGATAAGCCTGTCAGTGAGGAACAAGGGAATGGAAAGACAATGTGACCAATAAATGCTCTTTGGTTGTTGATAGAATGAAAGGATAGGAGAAAAAATGTTTGACTACATTCCCCATCCTATTCCTAAATGCCATTTTTTTGCTAACCCCACCCCTACCTTCCTCACATCTCCCTCTAATTTTCTCCCTTTTTCCATCTCATATAGAAGCATATGTGCATGTAACTAGTGTTGCTTTCAGTGAAGGCATTGTATCTTTTATTTTATTTTTAATGGGATATAATTGCTTTACAGTGCTGTGTCAGTTTTGGCTCCAGGATACAGCTTTGTATCCCTGGAGCCTTTTCCAGTGCTAAGTACTACAGGCTAAATGTTTGTGATACCCCAAATTTGTTTGTTGAGGCCTTAGCCCCCAGTGTGTTGGTATTTGGAAAGAGGACCTCTGGGAGTTAATTTAGGTCATGAGGGTGAAAACCTCAAGAATGGGATTTGTGCCCTTGAAAGAAGAGAGAAAAGAGAGATGGATTTCATGTAAGGATACAGCAAGATGTCGATTTGTCAACTACGAAGAGGGTCCTCGCAAAGACCCTGCTGGCACCCTGATCTCACATTTTCAGGCTCCAGAATGTAAGAAGTAAATGTTTGTTGTTTAAGCCACCCAGTCTATGGTGCTTTGTGGTAGCAACCTGAGCTAAGAGAGTAAGCAATCAAGAAGTGTCAGATTGATGACTCAAGGTGAAGCACTTAAAGATACTGTTTAATTTTAATATCTATATGAAGTGGTAAATTGAAATAGCTCCATCTTCCTTATTATGATTACTATTTTGTAATGTAGAGAAGATGTAAAGAAAATAATTTAGAATTTAAACAAAGGACTCCCAGTGGCAGAGCTATATTTGAACCTGTGCCGACGGTCCATGTCCTTAAATGCCACTCTGAGCCCTTTCTCAGTCACTGGGACATATAAGGGAGGCATGGTAGCTAAACCAGTTCTGTTCATAGCAAGTAATTGCTTCGTGCTATTAATGTCTATTGCAATGACAATTATTCTAATGCTCCCACTATATATAATTAGCCTTCTAAATGTACAGTTTAACATTTTGAAAAAGGCTAAAAAGGCAGCCAAAAGAAATAGGGTGAAGTATTAGGCAGTGTCATTTAACAATAAATTTAGAAATTGAACCATAGTGCAGTGCCCAGGCTGAACTGGCTACTTTCATTTGGGGGCCTGACTCAGCAGAGGTCTGTCTGCAGGCAGCTGGCCCTGGGTTACCCAGAACCCCTCGCCCACCAGCAAGACTTTGGCAGCACAGCCCACCCAGGGTTGGCTGCTTCAGGTCCCAGAGATGAAAGCGATACTACTGAGCCGTACGAGGTATTGGCATTTTGTAGGAGAGCGCAAAGAACTGTGGAGACTCTCTGTGTAAACAAATGCAGAGGTTAGGTGGATAGCTCATTCTTTCATTTGTTATGTAACACACGTTTATTAAATACCTACAAAGCCAGGCACAGCCCCAGACCCCAGGTTCCTTTTGCCAGGCTGACCTCAGTGCAGTGGGACCCCCTCATTATCCCTCCATCTCCTGGCAGGTGCTGCCTCCTAGGCAACCTCTCCCTCCAAATGCAAACCAAGAGAACCCTGATGAGGCACCAGAAGTTCTCTGTGTGCAGAGAAACACTTCCTCCATCTGGGAGAAGACCTACTGGAGAATTCCGGATGGAAGCTGAGCCTACCTGTGCCCTGGGAAACCTGGGCCTAGTGAACCGTTCGACCTTTGAAGATGGAACAAGGGCTATCTCAGAGTGCACGCAGCTTGCTGGATCTGGGTGGACCATGCTGGTCTCAGAACAGCACATTTCTCTCAGACTTCTCAGCAAGTTAATACTTTGACTAGTTTTTTGCTGATCTCATCAACAAAACTATGACTTTTGTCCTGAGTCTCCCCTATATCTTAACCTGCTTTACGTGTAACCTCCCCAGTCCAAAGGGAGGTGAGCAGACTGTAGAGACTAAGCTTTTACATACTCAGCTTGGGCATCTTTCTTAGACTTTTAGCTGCACCAGTCAGTAACCTTAGGCTAACCTGTTTTCCCCTTGCGTGGCCTCAACCTATATGCCCTTCTAACCCAGCCTGAATGAACTGCTCTCTCAAGTTTTCAGAGCCTGACCAGCCAAAACATCCATCAGTCATATAATGACGTGGTGAAAACAAAGTAGCTGGGCACCCCAATGACATATAATGCAGAAATTCCCGAACGTATGTGCAATTTATTAATAAAGTAATAAGTAGTAATAGAATAATAATAAACACTTTAACATTGAGATGAATCGTTCTTATACGGTAAATATATGTTTATTCAGTAATTCTTTCTATGAAAATAGAATCTGAGCAGTTATGACAAGATGGTCCTCATCTTTGCCTGTCTTCATTCTCTCCGGCTGTTGTTACTTCATGTCCTTCTATGAACCTTTTAGTTTCTACTTTGCATGCATATATTTTTTTCTCTGAACTTCTAAGGATGTCTCCTTATTCAGCTACCATCTAAAGCATCAGCTAAGCACCTGCACACCCACAGGCCTTTTTTCAGGGACTGCCTTCCCACGTATTTTCTATTTATGTGTCATTGCGTGTCTCCTTCCAGACTCTTCATGTGTTTCCCTGTATACTTTGTGCCACACTCTCTCTGCGGGTTTTCTTTATGACTTCATACTTTTTTATATCCCTACCTTGAGATTTTATAATCCAGATTGTGCTCAATCTGAATTTTTTTTATAGTCTCAGGGATATCCATATAAAGCATGGTTTCTAATAGTTGCAATGGATTGAGTAGATCGGTGAGTATTCTATCTGTGAAGTTAAGATTTCTTATTCTGAGTCTCTGTCCTAAAATATATGACTTGTTAGAACTCCAGTTTTATGGAATCACAGATGAATTACTTACTCTTCTACAGCATATTTGTCCAACGATGCCAGCCAGGAACGGTCTGATTTCATTTCTTGTTATTGTGTGAACCAATCCCGATTTTTTCTTGTGAATTCTTGGCTGAGGGATTGTGTCAAGGCTGCCCAGATTTGTGAAAAAATGGCTAACTTGAACTGAATTGAACTAAGGTAAATGCTAGAGAGAATTAAACATAGTTTTAGAGCATGAACACTAAGAGATACAGATATCTGTTTCTTGACACCAGTATCTCTGTAGATACCTCCTGATGTGACAGCCTTGTAAGAACTTAGAACACCAATAAAGGATGATTTGGAGCTATGGAGATTTGAGTTTCATGGTGATAGACTCTGTTAGATTAGAATTCCATATGTTGAACTCAATGATATCTCAAACTCATCCAAGCAAAAGTCTACAGTTTCTATGAATCCAGGCTGAGGGCTGAGGTGTTGTGTGTGGTCAGATAATGAAAGAAGGAACTAGCCACCAGGACTGCACCTAATCCTTCGGGGATGTCAAGCAGCCATTTTTCCAGAGTATGAAATGTTGGTTTACCATCCAAAGTCCAGGTGACGTTGATAAGCAATTGTTGGGTAGCTTCCAAATGTCCCCCACATTTTTCTGATACTCTTTATTCAGTCAAGAAAGGCTTTCCAAGAAGCTGGTTCTGGGACCTCCTCTCCCTCCCCACACACCCAGTGCACTGAAAGGATTGGTAGGTGTGATGCAAACAATACAATAGAAATGTAAGTGACTAAAGAGAGAAGAGAAAGGAAATAGAAACCAAGGCCGGTGCAAACTGAATCAAATGAGATTTTTAAAAACAGTAAAGCTTCAAAGCTTATTTTCAGGAGAAATTGTCTTCAAAAGACTCCTACCAAGGAACATGAAATGAAAATCCAATTGAGGATATAAAAAGGATGAGCCAGCTTTTCTTGTTTGGTACCACAATTTCACTATTGTGAAATGTCGTCTTTTTCTGTGCTAAATTTTCTTGGCCTTTTTTGGGTGTGATGTTAATGGGATATTTTCAAAGTTCCACATCTGCCCCAAGCTACAAAGAAGCATTTATAACTATAAGCTTGTAAGCCTGCTTGTTATAGAAGTTTTAAATATGGACTCTAAATATTCTGTATCTTTCAAAACCATTGATTGCCATTGATCAAATAGAATTAAACTGCTTTTGAGTCTCTTTGGATCCCCTGCATAAATACATATTGAGGGGCTGTTTTAAATGCCCATTAGATCTTAAGGTTTCTCTTTGGAGCCATTACCATTTATCATATGACTGTAAATATAGATTCAGGGATGTTTAAAACACACATTATTTATCTGGCAAGGCTTAATGGCTCCAAAAGATGCATTAGAGCCCGTTTATAACTCCTCTCTAAGAATAGATCCTGAATACCTCCCATATATGAATTTTATTTTATATCAAGAGAGAAGATTACATGGGTGAGTAATTTATCCAGTGTTTTAAATAAAACATATTTTCCAAAGCATGTGCTTTGGAACAATTTTGTGACTATTTGTAAAAGTAATTTGCTTTGATAGAGGCAGCCATCCATGGTTTTACTGAAAGTTCTTTAAAAGTAATAGAGGTTCAAAAGAAAAGGAAAAATTCTCTACCTTTGTGGTAAAAAAATATATATTAGATTTTTTATTTTTGTTAATGCTTATTATTTTGAAGTTAATATACATATATGGTTAAAATAAATGTTTTGAAAAATCTGATAGTGAAACATACATGACTCCTGGAACAGAACAAAACTCCTCAGAAAGTTCCTGTACATATATGGAAATGTAGTATAAAAAGGTAACATATACCAGTGGATAAAGAATGGGCAAGTCAGTAAGTGATACTAGGATAACTCATTATCCACAAGGACAGTATTATACCCTTACCCTACACTAGGCTCCAAAGAGCTTCTATGTGGACTAAAGAATTAAAAGTGAAAATGAAAAAGCTAAATATTTTAGAAGAAAATCTCAGAGAATATATTATGATCTCTTGGTAGAGAGACATTTCTTAAGGTACAAATCCCCATAAACTTTAAAGCAAAAGATTGATAAATTAAGCTATATTATAATATGTAACATCTATATACAAATGTATCATATATCAAGTGGAAAGACAGTCTAGTAAAAGATATCTGTAAGGTATAACAGAGGATTAATATCCTGAATATATATCAGTTCAGTTCAGTCACTCAGTCGTGTTCGACTGTTTGCAACCCCATGGACTTCAGCACTAACTCCCAGAGTTTACTCAAATTCATGTCCATCGAGTAGGTGATGCCATCCAGCCATCTCATCCTGTTGTCCACTTCTCCTCCCACCTTCAATGTTTCCCAGCATCAGGGTCTTTTCAAATGAGTCAATTCTTCATATTAGGTGGCCAAAACATTGGAGTTTCAGCTTTAGCATCAGTCCTTTCAATGAATATTCAGGATTGGTACCCTTTAGAATGGACCAGTTGGATCTCTTTGCACTCCAAGGGACTCTCAAGAGTCTTCTCCAACACCACAGTTTAAAAGCATCAATTCTTTGGTGCTTAGCTTTCTCTGTTATCTAGCTCTCACATCCATACGTGACTAGTGGATAAACCATAGCCTTAACTAGATGGACCTTTGTTGACAAAGTAATATCTTTGCTTTTTAATAAGCTATCTAGGTTAGTCATAACTTTTCTTCCAAGGAGCAAGCATCTTTGAATTTTATGGCTGAAGTCACCATCTGCAGTGATTTTGGAGCCCAGAAAAATAAAGTTTGACACTGTTTCCACTGTTTCCCCATCTATTTGCCATGAAGTGATGGGACCAGATGCCACGATCTTAGCTTTCTGAATGTTGAGTTTTAAGCCAACTTTTTCACTCTCCTCTTTCACTTTCATCAAGAGGCTCTTTAGTTCTTCTTCACTTTCTGCCATAAGGATGGTGTCATCTGCATATCTGAGGTTGTTGATATTTCTCCCAGAAATTTTGATTCCAGCTTGTATTTCATCCAGCCCATCATTTCTAATGATGGACTCTACATAGAAGTTAAATAAGCAGGGTGACAATATACAGCCTTGATGTATTCCTTTCCCAATTGGTAACCAGTTTGTTGCTGCATGTCTAGTTCTAACTGTTGTTTCTTGACCTGCATACAGATTTCTCAGGAATCAGGTGAGGTGGTCTGGTAATCCCATCTCTTGAAGAATTTTTCAGTTTATTGTGATCCTCACAGTCAAAAACTTTGGCATAGTCAATAAAGCAGAAGTAGACATTTCTCTGGAACTCTCTTGCTTTTGTGATGATCCAGTGGATGTTGGCAATTTGACATCTGGTTCCTCTGACTTTTCTAAATCCAGCTTGAACATCTGGAGGTTCATGGTTCACATACTATTGAAGCCTGGCTTGGAGAATTTTGAGCATCATTTTGCTATTGTGTGAGATGAGTACAACTGTATGATAGTTTGAGCATTCCTTGGCATTGCCTTTCTTTGGGATTGGAATGAAAACTGACCTTTTCCAGTCCTGTGGCCACTGCTGAGTTTTCCAAATTTGCTTGCATATTGAGTGCAGCACTTTGACAGCATCATCTTTCAGGATTTGAAATAGTTCAACTGGAATGCCATCACCTCCAACTAGCTTTGTTCATAGTGATGCTTTCTAAGGCCCACTTGACTTCACATTCCAGGATGTCTGGCTCTAGATGAGTGATCACACCATCGTGATTATCCGGGTCATGAAGATCTTTTTTGTACAGTTCTGTGTATTCTTGCCACCTCTTCTTAATATCTTCTGCTTCTGTTAGGTCCATACCATTTCTGTCCTTTATCAAGCCCATCTTTGCATGAAATGTTCCCTTGGTATCTCTAATTTTCTTGAAGAGATCTCTAGTCTTTCCCATTTTGTTCTTTTCCTCTATTTCTTTGCATTGATCGCTAAAGGCGTTCTTATCTCTTCTTGCTATTCTTTGGAATTCTGCATTCAAATGCTTATATCTTTCCTTTCTCCTTTGCTTTTTGCCTCTCTTCTTTTCACAGCTATTTGTAAGGCCTCCTCAGACAACCATTTTGCCTTTTTGCATTTCTTTTTCTTGGGGATGGTCTTGATCCCTGCCTCCTGTACAATGTCACAATCCTCTGTCCATAGTTCTTCAGGTACTCTGTCTATCAGATCTAATCCCTTAAATCTCTTTGTCACTTCCATGGTATAATCACTTCCATGGTATAATCATAAGGGATTTGATTTAGGTCATACCTGAATGGTCTACTGGTTTTCCCTACTTTCTTCAATTTAAGTCTGAATTTGGCAATAAGGAGTTCACGATCTGAGCCACAGTCAGCTCCTGGTCTTGTTTTTGCTGACTGTATAGAGCTTCTCCATCTTTGGCTGCAAAGAATATAATCAATCTGATTTCATTGTTGATCATCTGGTGATGTCCATATGTAGAGTCTTCTCTTGTTTTGTTGGAAGAGGGTGTTTGTTATGACTGGTGTGTTCTCTTGGCAAAACTCTGTTAGCCTTTGCCCTGATTTATTCTGTACTCTAAGACCAAATTTGCCTGTTACTTCGGGTATTTCCTTATTTCCTACTTTTGCATTCCAGGCTTCCCTGTTGGGTCAGAGGTCAAAGCATCTGCATGCAATGCGGGAGACCTGGGTTCGATCCCTGGGTCGGGAAGATCCCCTAGAAAAGGAAATGGCAACCTATTCTGGTATTCTTGCCTGGAGAATCCCATGGACAGAGGAGCCTGGCGGGCTACAATCTATGGGGTTGCAAAGTCAGACATGACTGAGCGACTTCACTTTCACTTTTCACTTTGCATTCCAGTCCCTTATAATAAAAAGGACATCTTTTGGGGGTGTTAGTTCTAGAAAGTCTTGTAAGTCTTCATAGAACCATTCAACTTCAGCTTCTTCAGCATTACTGGTCGGGGCATAGACTTGGATTACTGTGATATTGAATGGTTTGCCTTGGAAATAAACAGAGATCACCCTGTCATTTTTGAGATTGCATCTAAGTACTGCATTTCAGATTCTTTTGTTGACTTCTATGGCTACTCCATTTCTTCTAAGGGATTCTTGCCCACAATAGTAGATATAATGGTCATCTGAGTTACATTCACCCATTCCAGTCCACCTTAGTTTCCTGATTCCTAAAATGTCGATGTTCACTCTGCCATCTCCTGTTTGACCACTTCCAATTTGCCTTGATTCATGGACCTAACATTCCAGGTTCCTATGCAATATTGTTCTTTACAGCATCAGACTTTACTTCCATCTCCAGTCACATCCACAACTGGATGTTGTTTTTGCTTTTGCTCTGTCTCTTCATTCTTTCTGGACTTATTTCTCCACTGATCTCTAGTAGCATATTGGGCACCTACCAACCTGGTGAGATCACCTTTCAGTGTCCTTTCTTTTTGCCTTTTCATACTGTTCATGGAGTTCTCAAGGCAAGAATATTGAAGTGGTTTGCCATTCTCTTCTCCAGTGGACCACATTTTGTCAGAACTCTCCATCATGACCTGTTCGTCATGGCTCATAGTTTCATTGAGTTAGATGAGGCTGTGGTCCATGTGATTAGAGATTGATTAGTTTTCAGTGATTGTGGTTTTCAACCTGTCTGCCCTCTGATGGAGAAGGATAAGAGGCTTATGGAAGCTTCCTGATGGGAGAGGCTGACTGAGGGGTAAACTGGTTCTTGTCCTGATGGGCTGGGCTATGCTCAGTAAATCTTTAATCCAGTTTTCTGTTGATGGGCGGGGCTGTGTTCTCTGCTATTATTTGGCCTGAAGCCAAACTCTGGTGCAGGTAATGAAGATAATGGCAACCTCTTTCAGAAGGTCCCATGCAAGCACTGCTGCACTCAGTGCCCCCAACCCTGCGGCAGTCCAGTGCCGACCCACACCTCCCCCAGAGACTCCTGGACACTAACAGCAAGTCTGCGTCAGTCTCTTGCGGGGTCACTGCTCCTTTCTCCTGGATCCTGGTGCCCACAAGTGTCTATTTGTGCCCTCCAAGAGTCTGTTTCCTCAGTCCTGGGTAAGAACTGATGGCTCTATGGTGGGTTAATGGCAACCTCCTCCAAGAGCGCTTATGCCAGGGTTGGCTGAAAAATTCATTTGGGTCTTTTTGTAACATGTTATGGAAACACCTGAATGAACTTTTTGGTCAACCGAATAGATCACTTCTACATATTACCAAGAAAAATATATATAATTGAAAGGTTAAGGTAGAATACTTGCGAAAGAGGAAACCCAATGTCTGACAGACATGCAAAAATATACTGCCTCTCACTAATGACCAGGCAAAGGCAAAATGAAGCAGAGTAATGGCATTTCACTTTATCAAGCACACAAAATTAAAATGTTTGAAAATGCCAAGAGTTGGAAAGATTATGGAGCAATAGTAACATTCATGCATTGCAGGTAGAAATTTTAATCAGCATCATTTGATGTATTAATTTGGCAAGAGGTGACAATTTTGAGGAAGTGCATTTGCTACTCTCTAGGGACTCACTTTGAGTTACACAGCCCAGAACAGCCCTCACACGTGTGCATCAACACACAAGTGGATTTACAAGGATATTCATGATTGCTCCTAACGGTGGAGATTTGGAAACAGACGACAAACTGTCCATTGGTGAAAGGATTATTTAAAAATTGTACAGCAGTCATAAAATGCAAAGAGTCATTTGATACATATACTAAATAGCAAAACCAAACATCTAGAATGGTGTAGATCATGGAAAACATGGGTACATCTTTAAGAAGTAATGTTGAAGAAAAAATGGTAAGCTGGAAATTTAAAGTTTAATGCATGCAAAATAGCACTGAGTATGCTATGGATTTGTTCATATGAAGGGGAAGACAAAACATTCAGGGAAATAAAATGCTAACCTCCAATTAGTTTTTAATTCTAGGGAGGGAGAGTAGATGATGGGTTAGGAAGGTCCATCAGGTTCTTTGATTGCATTTTATTCCTTTTTAATTAAACACTTTCCAAATACTTTTTAAATAAGAAATCTGAAGCACATGTGGGAATATACTAACTATGATAAAACTGGGTTTACTGTGATGTTTATTCTATTATTATCTATTTGTTCTTTGAATTATTGAGCTATTTATAATTAAAACACACACACAATGGTTCTCTTCCAGATTTCCTTCCATGCCTTGTACCTCTTCCCAGAAGCAATCGTTATTAACTACCTTTAGCTCTTTCTTCTAGCCATTACTGCTCTATCTCTTGTTAAGATGAAAATCCTATCAGTTGAAACATTACCTATTTCCCATCATGAAAGTTAATGATTGTACTAACTTATACCACTTCCTACCTTCCCTCCACAAGTTTTAAATATATATCAAGCTGAACAGTTTCTTCATTAGTTCATACTGAGTTTTAAGAAATAACATTATATTTAAATCTTACATTTCTTATTGCATCAACTACAGGTAGTGTTTCTTGCTCTACTTTCTAAGATGGATTCTTCCTACTGTTTTCCTCCCCTTCCACCTTTTGAGACTTTATCTTTTGTGCTTTAACATTATTCAGATTGATGACATCTGCATTCTTTTTCATAATCATAATTAAATCTCCATGTTTTGTCTCTGAGCTAATTCTGAAAGGTCAAAATCAATAAGAAATATTTTTATTATGATGATTATTTTATGTGGTTAAAATAGATCTAAACAGTGAATCATAGTTTTATTTCCTGTCTCAGATTGCTTTTTGCTTTTTCTGGAAATTTTAATTGCCTTTATTTCTTGAATTAGCTACCATTATTATGTCTGTAAATTATTCAAATGTTCCATAATATCAAGCATTCCATTTGAGCGGCTGATATGACTCGGAAAGATTTTATAAGGAAAGAGGAATCTGGACAGATGACTAAAATAGCCTACTAGATATCTAGAGCCTGCTACTTGAAAGCATAACCCGTAATTGTTAAATGACATGTTAAATGAATTCTTGAATCTTTGACTTAATATTCAACTGAGGTTAAAATCTTTCTGGAAGAAATAGCAACCAAGAACATAATGTAAATTCTGTGTCTAGTAATAACCAGAGGCTGTACTTGACCTAGTGTGTGTGTGTGTGTGTGTGTGTGTGTGTGTGTTAGTCATTCAATCATGTCTGACTCTCTGTGACTCCAAAGACTGTAGCCCACCAGTCTCCTGTGTCCATGGAATTCACCAGGCAGGAATAACTGGAGTGGGTTGCCCCTTCTCTAGGGGACCTTCCTGACCCAGGGATCAAACCCTGGTCTCCTGCATTTCAGGGAAGCCCTGCACTTGATCTAGACTTGTCACCAAATAATCCTTCTATGCCAGGTCACTGAGTAATTTTAACTCTCTATTGAAATATTTTAACTAATGTAGTATACTGGCAGTGATATCTATCTGTCTATCTGCCTGCATTATTTTGATATTACTGCAAAACAAATTACCACAAATTTAGCTCATGGCTTTATTGGGCAGAATTATGGGTGGACTTAGATGGGTTGTCAGCTAGTGTTTCACAAGACCTAAATCAGGATGTTAGCCAGGCTGGGTTGTTGTCCAGAGGCTCTGAGAAAGAATCTGCTTCCAAATCATTGAGATGGTCAACAGAATTCTTTCCTAGTGGTTTTAATAATGAAATCCCATTTCCTTGCTGGTTGTCAGCCAAGATTGCTCTCTGCTCCTAGTGACTGCCTGCCTTTTTGCTCACATGGCCCACTCCATCTTCCAACTTCGAATTGCTGACTTCTGCCATCAGCTAAAGAAAGCTCTCTGCTTTGAAGAGCTTCAGTGATGAGATCAGACCCACCTGGGGCTTTAATTACATCTGTAAAAATTCCTTCAAAGCAGCACCTAGATTAGTGCTTGATTGAATAAACAAGGTTTGAAGAAATTTGGAGATGGGGGCACCTTGAGAATTCTATCCAGGATTCTGTCACCTTCCTTCCTGTCTGTCTATCATCTAGCTCTCATTTATCTGCCTATCTACCTACCTAATCTATTTCTCATCCATCTGTCCAGCACTTATCTAGCCATCCATCTATCCAAATATATGCCTATATCTATGCCATTTATTTCTGTTCCTGGGGTTTTCAGACTTTTAAAAGATAGCAATCTAGAAAGGTGGTACTCCATCTGCAGGGCAGCAGTGGAGATGCAGACATAGAGAACAGATTTGTGGACACAGCAGAGGGAAGGAGAGGGTGGGATGAAGGTAGAAGGTAACATGGAAACATACACACTACCATCTGTAAAACAGATAAGCCAGTGGGATTTGCTGTGTGATTCAGGGAGCTCAAACCAGTGTTCTCTGACAACCTAGAGGGTGGGATGGAGTGTCCAGTGGGAGGGAAGTTCTAGAGTGAGGGGACATATTTTTACCTATGGCTGATACATGTCGATGTATGGCAGAAACCAACACAATATTATAAAGAGACTATGCTGTAATTAAATCAAGTAAATTAAAAAGTATTTTAAAAAGATGAAAAAGAAAACAGCATACAGTAAAAATCAAAGCAAAAGGAGAAGAAAAACACGGGTAAAGACAGACTATGCTCTTGCCTTTTCCATTAATGCAGGTAAGTGGGCAACATAGAAGAGCAACCATTAGCCTGTAAGGTAGTGAACTAAACACCAAACAGTGATGGAAGAACACCCGATGTCACTTTCCTCCTTCTGGGTGAGCCAGACGTTGAGGTCCAGCCACAAATGGCAGAGTCTGAAGTGTGGAGCTCTGCTGGGAAATTGCACGGAAGTGCCACAGCCTGAGAAGCCCCAGGCCTTGTGTCTGGGATGGCAGTAAACTTCCAGGAGTAATTTGTGAACAGTGTACATCAGTTGTTGTTTGTTTTTTTTTTAACCTATAAATCTAAAAGAGAGGTAGTCAAGAAAGAGAAAGAAAGTATAGAGAGTAGGGACCCTCGTGTGGCAGATCATATGATTTTGCTGTGCACGTGCATGAAGCCAGTCTCCACTGCGGCTCCCCAGGGGCTAGTGTTTAGGTGGGTAACCAGCAGCCTACTGGCCCTTCTCTAACTACTGGATTATGTGCTGAGAGGGAGCAGGTTCTGAGAAGAATAACCAAGAAAGTGTGAAGTACCGTATTTCTCAGACTTTTTCCAGTTTTCTTTTTCCTTCCCAATACTTTTTGAGACTTGGAAAAGGAAATGGCAACCCACTCCAGTATTCTGGCCTGGAGAGTCCCATTGGCAGAGGAGCCTGGTTGGCTATAGTTCATGGCGTCGCAAAGAGTTGTCACGACTGAGCACACAATTTTTGAGAGTATACCATATACTGCCTGTTTCCACATAGAGCATGATGTTTAATCCTCACATTAACCCTGGAAAGCATGGATCCTCATTCCTGTTTTGCAGAGGGAAGGAGGGCATGGCAACCCACTCCAGTATTCTGGCCTGGAGAATGCCCAGGGATAGAGCCGCCTGGCAGGCTACAGTCCATGGGGTTGCAAAGAGTCAGACCTGACTAAGCACAGCAAATAAGAGATAGATAGGAAATGGATATTAATATGTGTTCTATGGCTATTGGTTACTAAGGACTATTCAAGGGGGCCTTCATGTTTAAATTCATTTATTCCTCACGTCTTCTTAAGGTAGGTCTATTGCCTTCTTGTCACAGATGCAGAAATCAACACTCAGAAATGAGACAGAAGTTGCCAGATGTCAATCTAGAGGTGGTGAACTTGAATTTAATCTTGGCCCCGTGTCCCCAAAACTTCTCTGATTGGAGGGCAGCACAAGGATCCTAGAGAGGTGCTTTCTAGGTTCCATTTGGGTGTGGGGGGCAAATTTTATGTTTTAAATGTGTCCTTTAGTTGGATCTTAAAAATATAATAAAATACACTCAGAGGTGTAATATCCATATTTTAACACATTGGAGATCACCTTGTATGACTCCCTGTACCCAGCAAAATAAAATGAGAGCAACAAATCTGCCCCACCTTGGAGTTCCCTGACTCAGTTGCCACTCAAGAATCCTAAGCATTTCCATCTTTGCAGCCTTCCACACCCAACCAGTCCTCCAGCCCTGAGATTTCCTGTGGCATTCTAGCCACATACTCCAATAGCACTCTGTAGCATTTATTATAATGATTATTAAATAATGACTTGCATAATTAATTTTGTTTAATGTCTGTCTCCCCTGCCAGATTTAAATTTCACAAAGGTGATCAAGATAGTTTCTCACTGTTATATCTCTAGCAGTGATTTATTGAGTCTATAAATAAATACCAGGTTAAATCATTTTTGTGCAGACCTCAGATCAAAGCTTTTCTTTTATCACTATTTAACTGAAGAGGACCCTGAAATGACAGGACATGCTGTCGTGCTGTTAAGGAAGTCTTACCAACTGTGACTCCTTTCTGGCATGAATCAAGATTTTTTGGAATCCACAACAACAAAAAAGGAAAGGGCAAAAAATTAATTGGACACTGACTGCTTTAACTACTAGTGTCAAACTTGGAGGCTTATCAAAATAGCCATATTGTTTGGTGACTGACCATAGCAAATAAAGATATAAATGAGGGGCTTCCCTGGTGGCCCAGCAGTTGAGACCCTGCATTTCCAATGCAGAGGGTACAGGTTCAATCCCTGGTTGGGGAACTAAAATCCCACATTTTGGTTGCCTCAGCCAAAAGCTAAAATAACTTTAAAATTTTTAAATAGATTATAACCTTGAGTTCATGACATACAATCTAACTTCATAAGATACCTCTTTAATATATCTTATATATTAAACCAGGTCTCCTGCATTGCGGGCAGAAGCTTTACTGTCTGAGCCACCAGGGAAGCCCATATCTTATATAATAAGATGTAATATAAAATTTAATTTGAAAATAAAACTGGATAACTACTGATATAACTTCCAAAAATTAGTGCTGGTAACTGAAGAGGCCCTAATTAAAATCTGTTAAGTGAAAGAATGAATGAATGAATACTATATTTGACTTTATGGACTGAATATCTGTATATCCTCTAACATTCAAATGTTGGAACTCATCCCTCAATGTGATGGTATTGGGAGGTGGAGCCTTTGGGAGATTAGATGAGATCATGAGGGTGCAGCCCTAATGAAAGGAATTAGTGCCCTTAGAAGTGTGCAGAGCTTGCTTCCTCTCTGCTCTCCATGGCTGGAGGACATAAGGAGTAGGATCAGCAAGCTGCAACTCAGAAGACCTTCATTAGACCTGATCCTGACCTTGGACTCCAGCCTCCAAATCTATGATAAGAAGGTGTCTGTTGTCTATAAGCCACTCAGTCTACCCTGGTTTGTTATAACAACCTCGATGGACTAAGCATTTGGTAAATACCCACATTAGCCATTGTGGCCACGAATTTCCATTTCATTCATCACCAGCTCTGCCCCTCCTCTCTCACTTTTTGTCCCCTCTTTCCTCTTACCTATAACAACTTTCTTTAATAAAGCTTTTTGGTTTAAAAAAAAAAAAAAAAACCTTTAGTAAAGGTGCACTGTTACAAAGATTGTTCTTTTAGAAATAACCCAGACATCCAGATTTCTCTATGAAATCATTTCTTTGAAATGGTAAGTAAGCACCTCCTACTTGAAGAAGCCAGAAAATGTGAGACCAACATTAATTCTTGCTTTAAAGACAGCAGAAAAAAGCAACAGAGAGGCTGTTTTATTTTATGAGGTTGGTTTTTTCTGGTAATGTTTGTGTTTTGACTTTTAAAATTATTAGGATTTTCATAAATATTTGAACCCTGTGGAAATAATCTCATCAACATTCTATTTCTAGGTCTATAAAGCAATTACAAGCTTGAAAGTGCTATTTTATTGTAATAAAAAGGAGAGTATCGGTGATATGTGGTTTGTGGTTTATTAAAGCCAGCTTGCTTAGACTTTAAAATGAGTAATTGCCAGCATAATTACTGTTTTACATTATGCGATCTGCACTCAGCTTTTTCGGTGAATCAAGTCTTTCCACAGGTTTATTGGTGCTCCTGTCTGCAGGACTAAAGAAAACGTGGTTAAATAATTTAGCACCTAAGTGGTTACCTATAACTGTGAATCTAGCTTTCGCAAAGTGGTCCTAGAGATTCTTTGAGTTATGCCCAGAACAAGAATACCCACACAATTCTCACTGCCTCAAGAACACAGGCTTCCTAACATCCTCTCTGTCAATCCCTTCTCACCTCTCTGCTGCTGGCCTCGTACCTGCAAGTCAGTCACATTTCTCTCCGGATTCAAGGGGACACTCTCTCACCCTCACTGATGAGGTGCTGACAAGTTGGAGGTGTGTGTCTTTGGGGCCCCCAGATGCCGAGCATCTATTCTGGATCATCCTTCTTCTCACCCTTTCTTCCTGCTCACTTCTTTAGGTCACCAGGACACTGGAAAGAGTGATAAGAAGTCATTTGGCCTCTGTAAGTGTATGCTAAGTCACTTCAGTCATGTCCAACTCTGTGACCCCATGGACTGTAGCCCACCAGGCGCCTCTGTTCATGGGGATTCTCCAGGCAAGAATACTGGAGTGGGCTATGCCCTCCTCCAGGGGATCTTCCCCACCCAGGGATTGAAACCACATCTCCTGACCCAGGGACCGAATCCACCTCTCTATGTCTCCTGTACTGGCAGGCAGGTTCTTTACCACTAGCAGTACCTGAGAAGCTCTGACTTCTGGAAAACTCCTATTTAGGATTATTTAATCTCTCTCACCTGTAAGTACCTAGAGTGTTTATTGGTTCTAAGACGTAGGTGTCACCTATGGGTACTGTCTTTGATAAAATTTGTTTTCTTCTCGTACTTTTATCGCAGAAAGATAGATTATGAGCTCCACAAGATCAAGCCGGTCTTCCTCCCTTTTGTATTACTCTTCGTGTATTGTAGGTGGTAATGAAATTCAGAAAGGAGAGACTAAGCTTGCAGATGCCTCTGCAGGCTGGAGAGAACCTGTCCATTCTCCTACCGTCTGAGGATTTGACTCTAGCTTCTTTTGCCTCGTGGCGTTTAGGGAGGTCAGGAAAAGAACAAACTAAGAGAGCTTTTCAGTGACCTTGTCTTCTGTGTTCTCACTAATTGACTATTACCAGCAACTTTTCTATTCAATTTTATTTTTTAATTTTTATTGGAATGATTGACTTCTAGGTGAGCTAACATGGCTGGTTAGCTATGGTTCTTGAACCCGATTAAGTCACTGCTATCTTGTTTTGTTCAGAGAAGGCAATGGCACCCCACTCCAGTACCCTTGCTTGGAAAATCCCATGGATGGAGGAGCCTGACAGGCTGCAGTCCAAGGGGTTGCTAAAAGTCAGACACGACTGAGCGACTTCACTTTCACTTTTCACTTTCCTGCATTGGAGAAGGAAGTGGCAACCCACTCCAGTGTTCTTGCCTGGAGAATCCCAGGGACGGGGGAGCCTGGCAGGCTGCCGTCTATGGCGTCACACAGACTCAGACACGAGTGAAGTGACTTAGCAGCAGCATCTTGTTTTGTTGCTGTTTCACTGTCCTTTGTTTTTTATCCTCATTCTGAAACGGTTAAAAGAAAAGAAGGCAATGTGTGCTAAAAAGGCAATCTCTCCTATTGACAAAAAGCCATATGGAAATAAAGATTTTTCTCGTTTTGTTTATAATCCCAGGACCTTGATAGGCCTCTGGCTCCTAAGATGTTGACGTGGATGCGGGTTTTGTGGTATCTGGAGGTTCACTGCTCACTTTGGAAACAATGTTTTATGTCATTCGTCTCTCATGTCTAAGGGTGTCATTAAAAGAACAGTCCACGTTAGCACACTGTCCTGTTCTGTCTTCATCGCTTCTCTTCAGAGGTGCTCAGTGCAAGACAATATAATGATAACCACTGCGGAAACTGAGGAAAAATCACACCATTTATGGAAAGACACATGATGAGCGGATAGTGGAGACCGAGAAGCTGCGAATTAACGAGCCAACTGTAGCCAAGTTTTAAAGTCCTCAAAACTCTCTCAAGCTGATTACCTGTATTCTGAGGCTTGTGGTAATTCCTCTTGTTGAAGAATAAGCTGTTTACGCGTTTTTATGGTGCATATCACTTGAGTGCGAACCGCTCAGACGTATTATTTTAGAACAAGACACAGCGTTTTTATATCTTAATCGACTTAATGACCTCATATTTGCCTCTCCGGCTGATTTGTGTTCCAGTCAGAAGTCTTCAGGGATTAACCACATATAAAGTGTTGTCTCTGAGGATTTTTTCCACAACCAAATTGAATGGGGCTAATTGGAATGTTAGTGTAAATCACAATATTTATCTAATAATAATAATGTCTAAGAAATATATATTCAAGGTAAATGTACACACACATTCTTTTTTATGGAGGAAAATAAAACCTCAGGTATTGACTTGCTGAGCCAAAGGTAAATGAGCAATCTGGCCACAGACTAATAATAACATATTACACGTTCATGAATTTCTCAGGTCTATCCCATGCACTTTCACAGACATTACTCTATCTGAGTTTTAATAGATAGAAAGCTTTTTATTATAGAATCTACATTTCCTTATCTGAACCCTAGGAACCAGGTATACTACTTTTACAAAAGTATCAGGGTTTTAAAGGTAATATTGTTCAGTTCAGTTGATTTCAGTCGCTTGGTAGTGTCTGACTCTTTGTGACCCCATGAACCACAGCACACCAGGCCTCTCTGTCCATCACCAACTCCTAGAGTCCACTCAAATCCATGTCCATTGAGTTGGTGATGCCGTCCAGCCATTTCATCCTCTGTCATCAGCTTCTCCTCCTGCCCTAAAGCTTTCCCAGCATCAGGGTCTTTTCAAGTGAGTCAGCTCTTCGCATCAGGTGGCCAAAGTATTGGAGTTTCAGCTTCAACATCAGTCCTTCCAATGAACACCCAGGACTGATCTCCTTTAGGATGGACTAGTTGGATCTCCTTACAGTCCAAGGGACTTGCAAGAGTCTTCTCCAACACCACATTTCAAAAGCATCAATTCTTCGGTACTCAGGTTTCTTTATAGTCCAACTCTCACATCCATACATGAGCACTGGAAAAACCATACCAGTTTTACAACTAGACAGACCTTTGTTGACAAAGTTGTGTCTCTGCCTTTTAATATACTCTCTAGGTTGGTCATAACTTTCCTTCCAAGGAGTAAGTGTCTTAATTTCATGGCTGCAATCACCATCTGCAGTGATTTTGGAGCCCCCCCAAATAAAGTCTGTTTCCACTGTTTCCCCGTCTATTTCCAATGAAGTGATAGGACCCGATGCCATGATCTTAGTTGTCTGAATGTTGTTTTAAGCCAATTTTTTCACTCTCCTCCTTCACTTTCATCAAGAGGCTTTTTAGTTTCTCTTCACTTTCTGCCATAAGAGTGGTGTCATCTACATATCTGAGGTTATTGATATTTCTCCCAGCAATCTTGATTCCAGCCTATGCTTCTTCCAGCCCAGCGTTTCTCATGATGTATTCTGCATATAAGTTTAAAAAGCAGGGTAGCAATATACAGCCTTAACGTACTCCTTTTCCTATTTGGACATATACCATTATTCCACGGCACCCGAGGGGTTGTATAGCAGTCTCTATAGTCAAGTTCATTGACTTGCAGGAAAACTTACCAATAGTCACACAAAATAAGTTAAGTAACAAATATAAAGCATCTCACATCAGTTTACATCAGGTTTTGCCAATAAATGGGGAAAATTTTTTGGCTTTCAGAGACTGAGGATTTGGCAAATAAATTAGAGATACTGAAGGTATACAAGATATATGTTAAAGGCCCAAGTTTTCACAAACAAAAACCAAAAATGTTCCATAGGCATCAATTCCTTATTTTAAAAAATCTCCCCAAATTATCAATACATTGTTCTGTCTTTATAAAAATTTAATCATTCTGCCTGGGTCTCCTGCCTCATTTTTGTCTTTACATTATGCTGTTCCCAAGAATCCCACCCCCAGAGTCATGACTTTTAAATTTCCCATTTTTAATCATGAAAAAAAAATGTATGTTTTGAAGCCAGATCTCTATTTTAATCCTATGTAACTTTTTATAATTTACTGAACTCTTGATAACTCATTTTATTCAGCTCTAAAGTGGGAGTAATAATATTTATCTTGTAGGATTTATGTAGACTTAAAAAATACATGCATGTAAAAGTGCTTAGCCTAAAGGACTTTATGATAAAGGCTTCTAATTGTGTTAGCAGTCCTTGTTCTCGTCTTGCTTATGACAGAACCTTAATATTTAGCTGGTATAGGGCCACTGTAAATAATGACTCAATCTCCCAGCCTTCCTTGTTTTCAGAAGACACAAAATTGCGGCCAGTAAAGTGAAGGCGGAAGTGCTGGGGGGCACCTTCCTGGAGACGCAGGAAACAGCTGGTTTGCACATTTTGCTCTTTGTCCTTTGTTCCTTCCTCCACCCTGGAATCTAAAAAGATGCCGCCGGAAAGCATGCTTGAGCCATGATAGAGGGCTCCATCTTCAGTCTGGTGGAGTACCGAGCACACCTAGGAAGCATCCTACAACTCCGTGGAGCAAGCTTCCGTGCGACGCAGCCTACCTTTGCATTTCTTCACAGGAGAGAGGGGCCGAGGCCCATCCTATTAAGTCAGTGTCATTGTGGGGTTTCGGACACAGCTCAACCAATTCTGACTGTTAAAGCTTTCAATACATGTTGGTTCTCTTGAGTTGTACTCACAATCTGCCTTTTATTATAAAAATTATCACAATCTGCTCTTAAACTCTCTTTGCAGGTGCTTATTGGTTAATCCCAATGGTGAGTTCACAGCCCGGCTGTGGACACCTCCTCCCCATACCTTGGCCTGGCAGGTACCATCTTTCTCCCAGCCCTTCAACATGATCTCAAATTAACCAGTTGTTTGTTATGTAAAGCATTTTCCATTACATTTCTGCTTTATCCTACTCTCCTTTCCTGCGTCTCTTAAAGATCTCTTTAATGGTTTCATCTTAAATTCCTTTAATTCCTGTTTTATGATTCTAGAACTCTTTTGATATCATTGTGAAATACTGTTTTAGGCTTTCTCTTTGTCTCCTCTCTTCCAACCTTTTCATCAGATTTTTTGTTTGTTTGTTTCGTTTTTTCATTTCAGAAAAAGTTTTCGCTTTATTTCTTTATTTCTCTCTTAGGATAACACTGGCTTCTTCCCAGAAGGCAGTACAACTTCAAAAGTGAAGCTCCTACATCCTTCACAGCACTCTGGAGAGATTAAGGCCAATAAAACATAATGTGCATTTATATTACCATTTATGTGCATTTGAAACACACAAAATAATATACATTGTACGGGTACACAACAATGTAGAAAGAGGAAGAAAAATGCACTGAGTGGATAACAAATTGACTTGAATTTGTTAATTTGCCTAATTGATTATGTGGGAGCAGGGAGGGAAGTAAGGTTAAATAGGAGATTTGGGCTCTGTACACTTTTAGGAGTTTTACTGAAATATAATTGACATACAATAAACTCTCTGTATATATATTCTTAAATCCAAAGTTCTTTTGGCTGTTCTAAGTGTCTGCATTACCATATAAAGTTTAGAACAGCTTTAAAAGTTCTACAAAAATGTCTGGGATTTTAATTGGAATTGCTGTAAATCTATAGATCGACTGGAAGAGAATGGAAATCTTAATCACATTGATTATTCCTGTCCACTAACTCAATGACACTCTGCTCATTTAAAAAGAAAAAAAAAAAGGATTTCTCTTTTTGTTTCATTTGGATAGTTTTCATGATTATACCCTCCAGTTTGCTAATTCTTATTTTTTTCTTGGCCATCTCTAGTCTATGGTTAGTCCCATCCAGTGCATTTTTTTTCATCTATGATTAATCTCATCAAGTAAATTGTTTTCATGTTAAAAAAATTATTTGCAGTTATTTCTATAATTTCAGAGTCTCTCAAGTTTTTTAACATGTTAAATACAGTTAGAGTGTCCTGAATATAGTTTTAGTATCCTGTGAGCTTGCTAAGTCACTTCAGTCATGTCCAACTCTGTATGACCCCACGGACTGTAGCCTTCCAGGCTCCTCTGTCCATGGGATTTCTCCAGGCGAGAATACTGGAGTGGGTTGCCATGCCCTCCTCCAGGGGATCTTGGATCTGAAATGAAAACTTTTAGTATACTTATCTGCTAATTCTAATATCTGGGTTAGTATTGGTCTGTTTGATTGATTGGTCCCCTCATTATAGATAGCATTTTGTCACTTCTTTGCATGTCTGATAATTTTTGAGTGGCTTCTAGGAATTGTCATTTTTACTTTGTTGAGATGGATATTTTGTATTCCTATAAATAGTCATAAACTTTTTAGCTGGATTCAGTTAATTTTCTTGGAAATAGATTCTTTAAGTCTAGCATCTATTCTTTTTCAAGGTGGGATCAGGTAATATTACTTTATTCCAGAACCTATGAATTTTGAGTTTATCTAGTTTAATTAATTGGAGAAGGAAACGAGAATAAGTACAATTCCCAGACCTGAGTGACAAGCCAAATGGTATATTCTCTTATACTCTAATATGGTTCTTTCCCTAATCTTGGACAGTTTATTTACATATATTTTCCTCTCCAGAACACCAGTTTTGTAATTGTCTATCTTCTTGTCTTGTCCACCGATCATAAATTTCCTGAAGGCAAAGCCAGTCCCGCATGGCCTGACAGAATGGACCCACTCAATAAATACTTATTGATTAAATAAAGTGGAAACGACAAGAACATAAATACAAGGCAAATAACTGAGATATACTTTCAGTAAATAAGTTCAGAAGTGAGATATATTACTTCTGATTTCTGCTTAGTAAATATTTACTGAAAGAATAAAGAAGGCCAATGTTATATTCATTTGCCAAATTTGTGTTAGCCACATCTAAAACTTGGATTCAGGTTTCTATGGCATCGTTTCGTATCCTAAAATACACACAGAAAGATATCCTAGAAGTGAGATTAAACATAACTTGGCAAAAGCCTTAAGTATTTATAAAGACAGTTTTCTTTTTTCTGATATTTAACATGTCTTCTCCTGGAAGGAGGAGGCCACCCACTGCTTGGATATTTTTCTATCTGTTGAATTATGCTAAATAAAATCTAATAGTCCTTTTCGTTGCTATAGAGTCAATGACTTCATCCTTTTTGGTCACCATTTTTACAATATAACAGGCTCAAATGTTGAAAAGTTTTATCTGGTAACCTTATGAAACGGGTACCTTCCCACAATCATAATTTTAATCAACCACTCCTGGTCCAATATGTGAAAAATAATCACATTCAAGGAAGAGCAACATGTTTTTTCTGGGTCTTATTAAAAAGAAGTGCTTGCCAAAAAAGGAGTTGGTGATCTTTATGTCATAGAATTGTTATGTGGCATAAAAGAGCTAATGTGTGCCAGTGGTCTGGCATATGAAGGTGAAGGTGAAGTCGCTCAGTCGTGTCCAACTCTTTGGGACCCCATGGACTGAACTTACTAGGCTTCTTCA
>SJYC01055499.1:0-22673 GCA_006408675.1 Madoqua kirkii | reverse complement strand
CTGAACTAAATGTATGTTTCAATGCAACTCTCTCAATTTGTCCCAACCTCTCCTCCCCTCACTGTGTCTACAAGTCTGTTCTCTATGTCTGCATCTCCATTCAGTACCATCTTTCCAGATTCCACATATATGTGCTGATATAGAAAATTTTTCTTTTTCTTTGACTCAGTTCTAGTAAGGTAGATGAACTTAGAGCCTATTATACAGAGTAAAATGCACCCTTTTTTAATTTATTTTTTTATTGAAAGATAATTGCTTTATAGAATTTTGTTGTTTTCTGTCAAACTTCAACAGAAATCATCCATAGGTACACATATATCCCCTCCCATCTCCCGCTTCATCTCTAGATCAGTCTAGAGCCCTCTAGATTGATATAGAGCCCCTGTTTAAGCTTCCTGAGCCATACAGCAAATTCCCATTTTCTATCTATTTGGTAGACATGGTAATGTAAGTTTCCATGTTACTCTTTCCATTTATCTCACTCTCTCGTCCCCTCTCCCCATGTCCACAAGTCTATTTTCTATGTCTGTTTCTCCAATGCTGCCCTGTAAATAAATTCTTCAGTACCATTTTTCTAGATTCCGGTTCTCCAATGCTGCCCTGTAAATAAATTCTTCAGTACCATTTTTCTAGATTCCATATACGTTAAAATATGATATTTATCTTTCTAAAATATACCCCTTTAAAGTATACAATTCAGTGGTTTTAGTATATTCATGAAATTGTGCAATCATAGCCACTGTCTCCAGAGCCTGTTTTAATCACTCCCTAAAGAAAACCTGTACCTATTAGCCATCACTCTCCCTCCCTGTCCTCCCAGTGCCTGGCAATCAGGGACTACTACTTTATTTCTCTGTGTGTGCTCAGTCATTCAGTTGTGTACAACTCTTTGCAACCCATGCACTATAGCCAGCCAGGCTTCTCTGTTCATGGAATTCTCCAGGCAAGAATATTGGACTGGGTAGCCATTCCCTTCTGCAGGAGATCATCCTAACCCAAGGATCAAACCCAAGACTCCTGCATTGACAAGTGGATTCTTTACCACTAGCGCCACCTAAGAAACCCTTATTTCTCTTGGATTTGCTTATTTTGAACATTTAATGTACATGGGACAATTCTATATGTGGCCTTTGGTGTGGCTTCTCTCATTTAGCCCAATGTTTCCAAGACTGATCCGTGTTGTAGCATAAATCAGTGCTTCCTTCTCTCTCGTGTCTGAATAATACTCAATTGTCTGAATATACCATATTTTATTTATCCATTAATTAATCAATAGAAAATTGTAATATTTTCCCTCTTTGGTTATCATGAATAATGCTGCTATTAAAAAAGCAAACCAGTAACCGAGCCTCAACCTAAAGGCTACACCTTAAACAAAAAATTAACTCAAAATGCATCAGAAATCTGAAAGTATACAATTATAGAACTTTTAAAAGTAAACATGGGAGAAGACATTTGTAAGCCAGGTTTAATCAGAGAGTTTTTATTCACCCAGAGCACGAGCCATAACCTCTTATCTATAGTCACTATAGCATAATCTAGGGGTTGGTTTGTTCGTTTTTCATTTGGTTATAGGGGAAGGATTCTGAGTTTTCCAGTTTTATGATTTTCTTTTACCCTATAGCTTCCCTGGTGTCTCAGACGGTAAAGAATCTGCCTACTATCAGGAGACCTAGGTTTGATCCCTGGGTTGGGAAGATCCCCTGGAGAAGGGAATGGCAACCCTCTCCAGTATTCTTGCCTGGAGAATTCCATGGATAGAGGAGCCTGGTGACCTACAGTCCGTGAGATTGCAAGAGTCAGACAGGACTGAGTGACTAACAATTTACCCTAGAGCACTCTAAATTTGCCTTCTTATTTTTCTTTTCCTTTACACAATTCTATTGCCAAGAGCATTACTACCTTCCTTTTTGACCTTTTTTCTCCCTTAGAGGCTTTGTGTTTTGCAAGTCTCCTTTAAATCTCTCCTAACCCTTTTAAGTGTTATCTCCTCTTTTAACATTTTCACCAGTACCCCCTCCTTTGAATCATAGACTTAAAAAATCTCTTCTCTGAAGATTATGCCCTGATCTGTCCAGACACTTTCTCAGTATTTTCAGATTTAGGATAGATTATTTTTGGTGGTCATTGCAAGTAAATAAAAGTAATATGGCTATGAACATTCATATACAAGTTTTTTGTGGACATGTATTATCACAAAATCCCATGGACAGAGGAGCCTGGTAAGTGGCAGTCCATGGTGTCGCTAACAGTTGGACATAACTGAGTGACTTCAATCTCACTTTTTACTTTCATGCATTGGAGAAAGAAATGGCAAGCCACTCCAGTGTTCTTGCTTGGAGAATCCCAGGGACGGGGGAGCCTGGTGGGCTGCTGTCTATCGGGTCGCACAGAGTTGGACACGACTGAAGCGACTTAGCAGCAGCAGCATTGTCATTTCAGGCTTCCCTAGTGGCTCAGTGGGTAAAGAATCCACCTGCCAATGCAGGAATTGTAGGTTTCATCCCTGGGTAGAGAAGATCCCCAGGAGGAGGGCATGACAACCCACTCCCGTATTCTTGCCTGGAGAATCCTGTGGACAGTGGAGCCTGGCAGGCTTTAGTCCATAGGGTCACAAAGAGTTGGACACGATTGAGTGACTAAGCATGCACATTGCCATTCCTCTTGGGTATATACCCAGGATTGGAACTGCTGGGTCAACTGGTGATTCTGTGTTTAACACTTGGGAGAACTACCAAATTGTTTTCCAGTCTGGTTTCACCATTTTACCTTCCCTCCAGCCAAGGATGAAGACTCCAAGTTCTCATCCTCACCAGCGATTGTCAGAGCCTGTCTTTTGATTACAGCCATCCCAGATGCTGTGTAGTGATAACCATGTTTTGGATTTTTATTTCCTTGATGGCTAATGAATTGAGGCGTCTTTTCGTTTCAGCACATTTGTTATCAACATGATACATTTGAGGTGGGGATAATAGATCTGAATATGCCCAAGGGGTAATATATGTCTTATAAAGTGGGCATGTGTGTGAGTGGATGAGACTGGACTTTGAGTTTTTGTGATAAACCACATGGGTGGTTACTGAAGTTGTGCAGAGATCTGAGTTCTAGGAGGAGAAGAGCAAGGAATCCCTGAGCCTTGGGAAACATCCATACTTAGTGAGAGAGTTAAATGGGAGAAAGGGAAGAAGAAAAATGATCAACAGCCAGGTATGGATCTAGGGTACCTCCTGAAAAGCAAAATTCAAATTTTAAGGAATTCTGTTAGGATCAGCGAAATATCTGAGGTCAGTGGTTTCTCTGCGAAATAGAACAGTCCCCAGGAAGATTCTTTTCTGTTCCAGAACAAAGTCAGTAAGATTTCATCAGGTTTTGTTATTAAAAAAAGAAAAAACTATTTTTATTCTCCTTAGGGTATTATTACCCAGTGCTTCTGACATCAGACTGCTAGACCGCTTTTATTAAAACCAGTGAAATACCTTAGAGATTCGGAATGTAGAGTTGTTTCCCCTTATAATTTCTCAGGCCAAGGAAACAGTCATAGTTTAATGGGAGACCTGATTGTTGGTTCTAAAATTTTTCAGGGTCCACAGCCTTAACCCCCATGTTTCTTTTTGTATCTTCATGTCCAATTTCTTGACCCTAATTTTGCTCTATTTAGAGAACTCCAAAGAAAATCATGAGCACTGTGGATCTTTCTCGACTTTATACTTATCTGGTTTCTTTAGATCAAAGGTATGTAGATCAGCTCCCATTTTCCTGTTGCTTAAAATAACTCAGTCTGGTTGGGCAGGTCAGTGCTTGGTTTTGATGCCAGTCTTCCATTTGTGTCTGAGATCAGAGCGTTTCCTTGTCTACGATGTTATCTAATCAACTCCAAATTCCTCTAAAAGGGCTCTTAGCGGTTCCTGCTTATCCCTCTTATTTCAGTGCATTTTATGCAGCTTCAGACACAACTGACACTCACCCAGGTCCATTAATGGAAAATAAAGGTCATGGCTGGGGCACCGATCATCACCTCTCCAGACTTCTGCTCAAGCTTGTGTCTGCGTATGTCAATCTTTTCCATTTTCTTCCTGATTTAGTAGAAGCAATCATAACAGAATTGGCTCTGGATGTAGGCTGCCACGCTTCTTTGATGAAATTCACCAGCAGGCAGGCAGCTGAACCTCATGACTGAATTCACCCAAATGCATGTTCAGGGGCGAGGAGCCAGCCCAACACAGGCTCAGCGAGGGAGAATCACTCTTCTCTGGAGAATACTCCTTGGGCTGTGTCTGCTGGTGAAGGCTGGTAGCTGCACAATCCCCCCACCCCCACCCCAGTTGGGCTGCTCTCGGCACATATGCTTGTCCATCTGATGTCCTACTGTGTGTGGTATAACAGGTCAGGAAGAGGCATGCATTTTCAGATTCCGCTATCACAGCAACGTCTTAATTGGGTGACTTTGTGCTCCAGGCCTCCATTTATTCTTCGGGAAAGTGAAGACAATTAAGGAACCTGTTTCATAGGGCTGTCGTGAAAATTAATGAGATAAGCTGTAGCAAGTTCTCCGTACAATAGAAAGTGCAAAATCCAGCTTGCCTTTTGTTATATTTATTCCCCAGTTGTCTGAGCCGGAAACTTGGGTCTTTATAAATATCCGCTTCTCTCCTCATTCTCTGTCCCATCGGCCTCCTCTTCCTGGTCACGGTGTCACAGTCGGTCTCCATCGCCCCCTCTGTTTCCCGCTGCCCTGCAGCCCCCCAGGCCCTCACCATCTCCAGGTCTGCTGATCACCCTCCACTGCCCTGTTCCTCTTTCCACTGTCATCAGACACCTCGAACTGAACACTAACTCTCTCTCTGTGAGATTTCCTTGGGGCAATTTTTGAGGCAATATATCAGTTGTAATTTTAATAAAATCCCTCTCTCCCACTTTCGATTTTCTTGGGTCTCTTTGTCACATGACGTCTCATAATCTCCAGCCTGGGGCTATATTCTTCAGTCCTGTTTGTATCAATAGGTTTGTGTATTATTTTTCTCTCTTTTTTATTATTTAAATTATGAAAGCATGACAACATATTTACAAGAGATTTGGAAAGTATAGAACAAAGTTACATATAGTTCAACTGTATATTACAATTATACTTTAGGTAGATAAATTAAGATTTTTAGTTGAAGTTTCAATATCAGTCTCTCAAATAATAGTAGCATGCGTAGAAGAAAAGTATTAATAGAATGACATAGTAGATCTGAAAAGTACTATGAACCAATTCGACATAACTAAGATTTATACAGATTTTCACACAACAGCAGGAAACAAATTCTATTCAAGTTCCCATAGACTCTAAACATTGGAGACACTGGAACATATCCAGGGATATAGAACAGGGTGCAAAAATTTTATGGTCTAAAAGTACTGAAATCATACAGCATCTATTCTGTTATTGCTGTGGAATTATGTTATAATCAGTATCAAAAGCTGTTTGGAAAAATACCACATATTTTGAAGTGAAATGTGACATTTGCCATGAGAGGTTTATGCATTCTTAGAAGACATAGGACTATTTGTGGGTGATGCCTATTTGTGTGGGCATTTTTTCCAGGGTACATGGTGCAGGTCTGTAGATGATGTATATTTTTCCATATGCATTTTTACTGTTTCAAATATTATTTTAATTATACCCCTGCATAAAACAAGAACCATGCTATCATAATTACATACTTATCATTACATGATAACGAATCATATGTCAGTTTCACAAAGAACATCTAAACATTAAAACACCGATTTGTTACAGAAAGCAGAGTAGGAGAAAAAAAGGAGCTATAATTTTCATTTTTATTAAAAAGAGCTATCCCTCTAAGAAGAATCAAATCAATTAATAATATTCTCAACTATTATATCCTACAAATAATATATACCTGGGAAAGTTACAAATTCTCATGTGCTTTAGTCATTTGTTCCTAATTATATGTATTGGTTTCTTTTTTGATTGATTCTGTTAAAATAATATTTTACATTAACACCATTACAGTGATGATCACTTATTAGTTTATAGCATTAATATGCTATTAGATAAATCTAATTTTTAACTAAATAGTAAAGCCTTGAATTAATGAAAAATGACAGATACATTATTCTTTTACAAAGAAATTTTGCTGTTTCCCCTTCTCCATAAAGTGAAAGGGTTAGCTGCTCAGCTGTGTCTGACTCTTAGCAATCCCATGGACTGTAGCCTGTCAGGCTCCTCTGTCCATGAAATCCTCCAGGCAAGAATACTGGACTTGGTAGTCATTCTCTTCTCCAGGAGATCTTCCCGACCCAGGGATTGAACCTGCGTCTCCTGCGTTGCATGCAGATTCTCTACTATCTGAGCCCCCAGGGAAGCCCATGTCCATGAGTTAAACCCAAATCCCCATAGCACGGCACCCAAGATGAACCTACTAATCCAACTTCCTCCTTCCTTGCTCTGCTAACCAGGATCTTGCCCTCTAGTTTCCTTTCCTGTTTTTTTTTTTTTCTTTTTTCTTCACCCATTTAACCACATCACATTTTCCCATGCCTTTAAAAGGCCTCTTTTAATAGCTGCATAATAATCTATCATATTGTTAGGCCATAATTTATATAACATCCTCCTATTATTGATCATTAAGATAATTCCAATGATCTAATGTTATGAATAATGTTATAAAGAGCATCACTATACGTCAATTTTTTTGTCTACAGTAACAGGTAATTTTTTGGAGTAACTTATTGATGACCTGAAAATGGGCTTAATGTAGCAGTGAGCAGGGACTCCTGTCCAGTATAGACAGCAGACAGCAAGGCACCCACATGAGGAAGTGGCGGAGCCAGGCGCAGGTGGAAGGGAAGACAAGACAACCGTGTTAGTCTCTGAGCTCCCATCCGTCAATCTGCCTTCTCATCCCCCAGCCCAGAAGCTGACTTGTCCTCTGCAGATTCTTTACCATCTGAGCCACCAGGGCAGCCCGTTTGCCGGTCACTCTGGAAATAAACCTGGGTTTGGAGGGGCTGAATGACCATCATAACGCAGCTGGGGCATTTGAGAAAGGCCACCTGAGGGCCCGGTGCCTCCCCGCTTTCCTCTCTGACTTTAACTGACACCTTCCTACTTTAGTGAGTCCCTCCTTCCTTCTTCCTGCCTCCCTGCCTTCCAACTTTCAGCAGACCTACACTGTGGGCCAGGTATGTGTTTCCTAGTGTGTTTAGAAGGACCCAAGGTGAATAGGACTGGGCCCCATCCTAAAGGAGTGACCCTCATCATTCATCATTCGCAGGACACAGAGGCAAGAATTTGATGCCTGTCCCTAATTGCACTGCTCATGTCAGTGAGCTCTTCCTTGAGCTTGTATTGCCCTATTTTCTCAAAATTTAGGGTAGAGACATTGTTAACACCCAGACTCCCCCCTTACACTACCCTAACATATGTGAACATGTACAAGTTATATTTCTCTAACGTGCTCTCAGCTTCCAGATGAAAACTACTTCATTACTGCCACTGCTAGTATCATTATTAATAATCTATGAATAATCCAATAACAATATCTGTATGACGGCAGCACAGTATTCCCTGTGCCACTCCTCACAACAGTTATTATTTTATCTCTTTTTATTATTTCTCCACCATCACCCAGGGGCTGCTCAGAAAATTAAAATCCAATAATAAGAATGAAGAATAATTAAAATAACACCAAGAACAATACAAATGAGATGACAAATAGTGAGAGAGCTAAGAAAATTCAACCACGGGGCTAAGTTCCTTGTGAAAGGTGCTAATGAGATTGGCCAGGAATATGTGACAAAATCCTCCCAGAGAGCTTGATTATTTTATCTCTTTTTATTATTTCTCCACCATCACCCAGGGGCTGCTCAGAAAATTAAAATCCAATAATAAGAATGAAGAATAATTAAAATAACACCAAGAACAATACAAATGAGATGACAAATAGTGAGAGAGCTAAGAAAATTCAACCACGGGGCTAAGTTCCTTGTGAAAGGTGCTAATGAGATTGGCCAGGAATATGTGACAAAATCCTCCCAGAGAGCTTGAAAATTCTCTGCTTCTTACTCAGTGGCCTTTTTGCCACTGAGGTCTCAAGAGGTGCTAGGATGTATAACACTTATTTAGCTGATCCTGCCAAAAATGTGCTGCAAAGGCGAAAAAAAAGATCAAGAAAAGGAAGGACAACTCTTTCATTATGAGAGCCACACTGAAGAATATTTCCCCTCTGGCTAGACACTGGCGAGACTCCCAGGCTCTCTCCCAGCTGTCCAGTTCTGTGAACACTTTGCAGGGCTTATGGGGAATTTTACACTGTATTTCCTGTTATGTTCTGTGCACCCTGATTGAGTCTGACTCTCAGTTTCTCCGTCTGAGAAATGGATGCTATTACCAGGCATACAACTCATGAGAAAAGTCAAGTAAAATGAATGTTTCTAAATGAAACATACTATAGTAAACACAACAGTCATTTAGATGAAGCACCTGGGTATTGAAAGTCCGAGGGAATGGCAATTTACTGTTTGAAACAAAATCAGGAGGAAAAAAAAATAAACAGAATTGTCAAGTTCTGTTTTGTGTGTCCTGTGGCAGGTGTTTTGGAGAAGGCGATGGCACCCCACTCCAGCACTCTTGCCTGGAAAATCCCATGGACAGAGGAACCTGGTGGGCTACAGTCCATGGGAGTCGCTAAGAGTCAGACACGACTGAGTGACTTCACTTTCACTTTTCACTTTCGTGCATTGGAGAAGGAAATGGCAACCCACTCCGGTGTTCTTGCCTGGAGAATCCCAGGGACAGGGGAGCCTGGTGGGCTGCTGTCTATGGGGTTGCATAGAGTCGGACACGACCGAAGTGACTTAGCAGCAGCAGCAGTGGCAAGGTCCTTTGAACACCTTTAAAGTTTACCTTTAACTGACCCTCAGTCATGGCTACGTTCACCTGGTGCTTGGCACTTTCTCTGAGGGCTTGTGTCTGTAACACAGGTGTTCCTTCTGTTACTTTTATGACAGATGAACGTTGCCAGGCCATGGAGAGCCCTGGAGTGGTGGGGTCAGAGACCTTGGCCACACCCCAGGTTTTTCATTCTAGACAGATATCCCTGGGTACGGTTGAGTTCATCTGTGTAAATACTCAAAGCAGTAGTTGCTGTTGGTTAGTCTCTAAGTTGTATCCAACTCTTTGCCACTCCATGGACTGTAGCCCACCAGGCTCCTCTGTCCATGGGATTATCCAGGCAAGAATATTGGAGTGGGTTGCCATTTCCTTCTTCAGGGGATCTTCCTGACTCAGGCATTGAACCCATGTCTCCTGCATTACAAGCATATTTTTTTTTTTTTACCACTGAGCCACCAGGGAAACCCCAAAGCAGTAGAATCCTCCACAAATTTCATTTCCTTGTGTCTCAGTTTTGTAACATACCAAAAAAAATTTTTTTTTTAAAGTAAGGCATTGGATAAGCTGTTCCTCTCAACACTGATTTAATTCCCACTATTTCAAAAGGAAGAAATGGATCTAGGAAAGATGCCTTGTCCTCAGTCAGATGCCTCAATTTGATGCTGGAAATCTACAACCCTGGTTTTTTTTTAAAGTAAGGCATTGGATAAGCTGTTCCTCTCAACACTGATTTAATTCCCACTATTTCAAAAGGAAGAAATGGATCTAGGAAAGATGCCTTGTCCTCAGTCAGATGCCTCAATTTGATGCTGGAAATCTACAACCCTGGGCAGCCAGTCCTAGATTCCAGAGCTGTTTCCACATGGCAGAAGCTACTTAGTATCCAACAGGAAATAGTTCTGCCTCTTTTTACCTACTCACCCACCTTTATCTGTCCTCCACCCGTCTGCCAGGTCTATTCCACTGCCTACACGTTCCAAAGTCCTCAGCAGATGCATTCGGTTAGGCAGCTCTGGAAGTGGCATTGCCTGCCCAAGACAAAGTGTGCTCTGCTTAGGAAGCACTGAAGCATCTGGGAGGGTCTGAACAGCTCCGCCCACTGCCTGCTCTGCTCCTCCTACCATCAGTCAGTCCAGTGTTGGCTGCTCCTGAGAAATGGATCTCACTTTTTGTTCCATCTCATTTGACACTTTATCAGCTGGAGATGACAGGAAGCCAGTGATCTGTCAGCTCCCAAGATACGTAACATATCTGCTGAACCCTGTTTACTCCCTGGCAAGGCAGCCCAGGACACAACAAAGACGAGAGAAAGAGGTAGATGATCAGCTTAACTCAAGTTCCTTAAAGTCCTGCAAAAATCCCCCTGGTTTCTCCTTGAGCAGCACAGGGAAGGAGAGAACAGGGAGGAAGAGGTGAGGCAGGAGAGGATCGCCATCCCTGCTTCTGTCCTGGAAGGAAGTTTGTCCGTCTCAGCTGAGAATTCAGTGTTGACCCATCATATCCTCATGTATTATTGAGACATGGCTTTACTTTATAAATAAGCCGTTATTTCTGTGCAGGGGCCACTGCCATGGCAAGAACCCTGCACATAATAACTGTCCTTGGGGAGCTTGAAATTATACCTGCTCCTTCAAATGCATGAGAGTGCTCTACCTTTAGAATTTAGAAAGTTGACATCCTGTGAATGTCAAGCTGTCAGGCTAATGGTGTCAGGGGAGGAGGGCAGGAATGGACACTCACTGGGTCCTGATGTATTGATATCTGGCCCTAGATAAGGTATCCTGTTAAATATGGCAGCTCACAGAAGAGGGGGCCGTTGGTCACGTGCGATGAGCCCCACCCACTTTGTGCAACGAGGGCTAAGAAAAAGCAGTTGGGAAGATTCTAGGTGGACTGGAAGGGGAGGGGCATATCACAGGAGCACAGGAGCTGGCCTGGGGGTGGGTCTCACCCCTTTGTCTTAGGACCTACTCCGGGCTGACCACAAACTGCCCACATAGAGGAGAATCTCTGTTCTGATGTTCAGTTAGCCTGCTTGTTCCGCTCCACGTCTCAGTAGAAGAAAACCCAGTCATGCTGTTTGTTTTACTGCCCCTCTGTTTTTATCTGGTATAAACTGTGTTGATTTTTTCAGCGCTTTCTTATTTGTTATTTCATTTGCCCTCCAGAACTCAGTAAAGAGCATCAGACATCATTTTCCTTCTCCCTTCCTGATCCCGGGGAAGATGAATGGATCTGGTTTTATGATGTCTGTGCTCTCTGCTCCCTTTCCCCTTTTTCTTTCTCTTTTATGTGCCTCCTCCCCCTCCCTTCCTTTGGCTTCCGCAAATTTCTTCCGCTTAGAATCTGATTCTTGGTTGCTGCCCTCGAGTGAGGCAGGGAGGTGTGGGGGAGTTCCCATTCTTCTCAAACCCTGTCGGAAATATTAATGCCCAGTACAAGGCTGACACCCCAGGGCCTGGGGTTGTATCTGCCGCATTTTCTCTTTCTTGTTCAATTCAGTTTCAGGAGTTATATGGTTTATTTTTTGATATGAAAATTAATTTCTGGACAAGACAATATATGCCTGTGCAGGGGCCAAATTTGTGTTTTCTCACCGCGTGGCTGTAATTCCACTATAGCTCAAACCGACTCTCTCATCCTCAGGGCTTTTCCTCTTCTCCGTGGTCCTGAGGCTGCAGGGGAGGCCCGGAGCAGCGGGTTTCATATAGCAGCGGTGCAAGGGGTTGGCCATGATGGGCTGGGTTAGCCATCATTCCCAGATCTGTCCCCTCAAATTCTTTCTCTGGGTGGACATGTCCAATCCATACGAACACAGACGAAGCTGGGGCTCAGGTCTCCGGCACAGTGAGGAGGTTGGGGGAGGTTGGTGGCGATGGAGGTTCCCTTTGTCCTGTTTGTTGCAAGCATTTCACTCCTGTGTTTTGAGATGTCAGCAACAAGAAGGGTTTGACACATTTCTCGTGGTCCCTGCACATTGCCCATGACCACCCTGCCTTCCAAAAGCCTGTGTTCACCTGCTAAGAATGGTCACTGTGAATTAATATCAAGGTAAGAACTTGTGAAATAGGGCAGAACCAACAAGACATTTTCCAAAGTAATGAAAGTGAAGTGACTTTTATGTTATGTTCAATATTGTGGCTTCTAGAGGAATTTCCAGGAAAACCGTGGCCTTTCTTCATACCCCAGCTCCCATAGCTAATTCTAAACTGCTTATATATATAAATATATAATACACACACACATATATATGTGTATATATGTAGCTGTACCATTGTTTGGTATAATTAGATATATGGTCCTCAGGTGGACATCTAGTCTTGCCTATAAGCCATGTATCACTCCCCAAAGAAACCTATTTGATTCTGACACCTACAAGGTGAATACAAACTATTTATTCACACTGTAGCTAGCATTCCTCCCAAATCCTCATAATATGTTGGGTCTGAATGATTTGTGTATGGAGAGAGGGTTGTTCAGACATACTTTATACATTGGAAAGTCAATCTGGGAGGTGTAGGCAACTCTCATTAAGTGAGCCAAGGCTCAAGATGAGATTACATGTTCTTTCAGATTGGACTGGGGGCCGAGGGATGTGGGCTCCGGTCTCTCCAGCGCTGTCATTGGTCCCCAGGGGCTATTTCTCTTTTTTCCATCTGCCAAGCGAGGTGAGGCACCAGTCCCTTTCCACACACCCTGCTCACAGCGACATCTTAAAGATGATGGAGTTTCAGTGACTCCCAGGTGGAAAAAACTCTTCCTCACACCCCTACTCCATCACTGTAATTATTATTATTATTTTTTTTTAATGAATCAAATTATGGTTGGATGGCTTTTGAGGAGTGAGAACAGCGTACTTTTTTGGAGTGGAGTAAACATAAAGGACAGAGAAGGCAGTGGATGGGTTCTGTAATCAAGCAATTTAAGATCTGAAGCCCAAACTTATCACTTACTACATTGATGGGCAAGTTACTCAGCCTCTGGGAGCTATATTTTCTCACCTAAAAAGTGGGGGTAACAGTGTCATCTATGGAAAGTTACAAGGATAAGTAACCGTCTTTATTACATCAGTACGCTTTCAGCACCGAGAGAAAGAATTCCCTGTTCAAGTTGCTTTGTGAGTGCAAGGAACCTCTTGCCACCACACATGGGTTGCAGTTGGCCTGTACCTCTTCTCCTGTCACTGCTGATGCTTGCAGAAACTTCCAGAATCCAGTGAGCTCAGCACCATGTAACCGAGAAATGTCCTATGCTGAACCCTGTTCTGTGCCTCCTGGTCCAGGGCAGGAAGCCACTGCTTGTACTCAAGGGCTGTGCTCCTGGTTCGAGGGCCCATGTTTGTCCCCAGGGGAGCAGGAGCATGACGATGTAAGCGTAGTCTCAGGTGGGAAAATGCAGCTGTTGCCCAAGGATGCCTGAGGTTCTGGTTTCTCTTCACTCCTCAATACAGACACCCAGCACCAGCTGAAGGGGAAGACTCTGCAAAAAAACCCCAGTGAAGGGCTCAGGTGTACGGGAAACACCAGGAACGAGGAGAGAGCTAAATGCCCAGCCCTGAGACCCAGGAGTGCGATTATCTGACAGTTTGGCTTAATGGAAAAATCGATGGTTTAGGAGGTGCCTCTGGGTTTGAAGCCTCCTTCTGACAGGCTCCTGAGCACAGTGCTGAGTCAGCGGCCCTCTTCACAGACTTCCAGTTTTCTTCTTGACAAGATCAGACTAATAGTTCCCTCACGAGGCTATAGGGTGAGTGTTCAAACCCCAGCCTAGCCAGTGAGCACTTCCAGGTCTCTGGGAAAGCTGCTTACAGCTGTCTGCCTCTGTTTCCACATCTGTGAAACCAGGACGATATTTCTTGCCTGTCTCGCCGGGCATGGCAGGGAATCAACTGTATGATGTACCCAGGAACCCTAGGGTGCCCAGCACCTGAACTCATGAACAGTCCACAAATACACCCCCTTTAAGTGGCAATTATAGATGCTATTATTTTATTGATTTTAGCTTATTATACACGAGACTAGATAACTGTGCATGCTGTTGCTCAGCAGTGACCAAGCACCCCACGGACCGTAGCCTGCCAGTCTCCTCTGTCCATGGGATTTCCCAAGCAAAATACTGGACCAGGGTGCCATTTCCTCCTCCAGGGGATCTTCCCGTAGAAGAGATTGAACTGTGTCTCCCTTGTCTCCCGCATTAGCAGGCAAATTCTTTACCACTGTACCACCTGGGAGGCCCAGACTAGACAATACTTACCTACAAATTGGACTAGATTAGGACAGCAGCTGAACCAGGTGCTTTTAAATGGCTCATACTAGGTAAAATTCCTAGAAAATTTTTATTTTCTGAATTTTGTTTTCTTGATTCTGGAGTTTCCTTCCTTAAATTCATGATTCTCAATCTCTCTCTCTCTGTACTCCATGCAGTAAAACAGAGCTGCAGGCGGTCAATTTCGAGTCAGTGGGCCGTGGAAAGCAGTTAGAATAATAGTTTATTGACCCTGAATGTGGCAGCTGGAACTGAGGGCAGGCTAGTCTTGGGCACAGTGTAATTGTCATGAGGGAAGTTTGATCATCTTGGATCATGTCAGTGACCTTTAAGCAACAGGATGTTTGCAGAGGAACGTGGTGAGCTCAGCCAGAGACCAGGGAGACAGCCTCCCCAGAGAAGGAGGGGCTCGGGTGGAGTGTAGGCAGGTGGGCCCCAGGGTGGCGGCTTGCTGTCTGCACCTGCGCATTGACCTGGCCTCCCCTGCTTTGGGGGTCTGAGCGCTGAGCAATGACTGGTGCTCTGAGTACCACTGGTGATGCTGAACCCCAGTTTCAATGTGTCAGAGCCACAGAAGGACTCTCTGCTTTTCAGATCATTGTTTGCAGCTGGGATTGTTCTTAAATACTGACTGGCCTGCTTCCTTCACTGAGATGATCACGAACCTTTTAATGGAAACATAATTAGGAAGTAAAATACAGTTAAGCTAATATAATATTTCAATATTACAAACAAACTTTTTGCAAGCATAATTTCAAATAAGGGAGATAGTTGAAGAAACTCAAAGAGACGGGAAAGCATGAGTAAGTGAATGAGTAAACGATGATTTACATTTTGCCTAATTTGTGAGCTACATAATCAAATAAGAAAACAAGACTCTATAGGCATCAAATAACATACATTCAATAAAGAAACTCAAAATGTATTAGTTCTGGGTAAAATGGGTTGTGGCCTTTAGAAAATATTTCTAAATAATATGTTACCTCATTCTCTAAGTGACATTTTTACCTAATTAGTTGTGCTATATTTATTCCCTTTGTGATCCTTGAGTTCAACTACCTATATTGACAAAATAAAAAACACTATGTAAATACATTTTTTCCTTTTTAAAAGAAAGCACCGATACTACGCAAGAGGCCATGGGTCTTTCTTGGTATCTGCCATCTGCACTGTGGCTGGAGCAACAAGCTGCATTACATAGAAACCGGGATTGTAGCTAAAGAGCTCCGGATATTAGATAAAAGGCATTTATGTTAGTTTCAAGATGTTATGAGCTCTGAGTGAAATATATGAGAGGAGGAGCATGAATTGTTTCTTTTCATTTAATATCTTTCCACTAAGAGCAGGGGAAGTCCTGGTGAACAAGCTGGTCAGGTAAAAACCAACGTTAGGAGAACTGACTGCTTTGGGAGGAAGAGAAAAGGGGCTGCGTATTCAAGTAGAATAGAATCTAGTTGAAGGGGGAGAAGACAGAAATGAAATAATAGTTTGTTTTTCATAGCAACAATCCAGCCAGTGCACAAATTAAATTTGTATGAGCTGAACGCCTAAGTGCTGACTGTCTAAAGAAATGTGTGAAGAAGCATCTCTGAAGGTTGACACAAGAGGCTGATGGATTCAACTTCACTTTTTGCAACTGTTTATGCATTTATATGAACCATCTGAGGTCTTTATGCTTGATTGTTCAGTCAATTATTGCAAGAAGGGATTTCAGAAAAACCATCTCTGTCTTTTTTTCCGCCCCCCCTGCTCATGAAGTATGCAATTGTTTCCACAAGAGCTGAGACATGGTGCTAACCTCACAGGGCACATGCGGAAGACTTAACAAGTTTCTTTCTTTCTTTTTTTTTTAATGAACCTTTTCCTTATTGTGTGTTTTGCTGACTACTGTTAACACTGTTTTTTCACATTTTAAAACTAATGATTCTTGGTTAGGATAGATCCATGTCTGATGTCTGATAATTATTTAAGAAACAATTTTGCAGAGTTAGAAGAGAAATAAAGACGAAATGTGTTACGAGATTTACATTTACAAAATTTCCTTTTAAAAATCAACACTATTTTCTAGAAACTAGTGATGGCAAGTTTCTGCACAAACTGTGAAACAAAATAAAACCCAACAAAATTTAAGAATAGGACCTTCTTTAGTACTCTTCCTCGGAAGGGTAATTTGCTAATTTGCTATGTGGATTTTCTCTCTTTTTTTAAAATTGTATTTAGTTATTTACTTTTGGCTGCTTGGGCTACTCTCTAGTTGCTGTGCATGGACTTCTCATTGCTGTGATTTCTCTCGTTTCGGAACTTGAACTCTAGGGCACAAGGGCTCAGTAATTGACAGCACAGGCTCAATAGTTGTGGTGAACAGGCTCAGTTGCCCCATGGCATGTGGAATCTTCCCAGAGCAAGGATCAAACCTGTGTCCCCTGCATTAGCAGGCAAATTCTCAACCACAGGGCCACCAGGGAAGTCCAGTGTGGATTTTCAGTGCATTCACGGTCATGAATTCAATGAAACTTAGTCACCAAAGGCAGTGTCCCTACTAAATGCTTGGCCAGAAGAAAGATATGTCTGGCAGAGGACACTTCCCAGATGTATTGATATTTGCAAGCCTTTGACCCTTTGCAAGCCATTGGCCCTTTACTTCCATAGCTCAAGAAGAAAAGGCAAGAAGCAATGAGGTTGGGAAGCTGTGTGAAGCAGTAGAAACAACTGTTCTTATTTTTCCAAAAATGCGTACACTCTTCAGCATGAACCAGATAAACCAGAAACTTATCCAGAGTTGTTTTAACCCTGGGCAGTGCTGTTACATAGAGGACAATCTCCAGTTCCTACACACCGTCATATCTGCTCATTTCTGGCACCCCAACCAAATAGTTTTGTTGATCATTTCTATTTTCCTCAAGGTTTCTTGTGACTTCAATCATCTGCCTGCATTTGATTGGCCCTTAGGATGAAACCTCAATGTCTTTTTATTCTGGGAGCTCTTGATGTTCCAAACTTAGCCCATTTTGGGGAAGCAAGTCTTATTCTGCTTCCTATCTCTGGAGACAACTGATTTTCTTTGTCACCTGAACCAAGCCTCTTTACCTTTCCTGATTTTCCCAGCAGTGAATCAGAGGTAATTATTCCTAACTTGAAGGAGTTGTCGAGAGGATTAATTTGTTAATGTTTGTAAAGTACTTTGGATACATAAAGTGCTAAGTATTATTAAATTCCATACAAATAAATTGAAATCTAGACTCTAAAGGGACTAAATAATTGATTTTATTCTTGTGAGTTTACAATATTTCAGCAAATGTACAAAATGTGGGTAGTTTTTCTATCTTACATTTGTACAGATATTATTATTGTTTGTAATACAGAGCATGCAAAGCAACCCCTCCTTCCTACTCAAGTTAATAAAAACATAAAAGAAATGACTGTCATTATAAGCAAAGTGAAGGTCTCAGGGGAAACATCCCCCCTAGTTTCAAACATTGCTGGCAATTTCCTCTTCTAGCCGTCTACAGAAAACTTGCCCCGAAAAGGTAAGAGGAACTGAGAAGGCAATTAAGGAATTGAATATGGATTAGCAAGCAATGTTAAAAACTCAAGAATCTCCTAATTATGGTGCTTTCTAGACTCTGAAACAGTTGGAGTAAATAAGCAAACTTAAGGTGCTTGCCCTCAAGTCCAATTTCTTCAGGACCCAGGTACAGACTAGGGTACTGGTTGCACTCTGTTCAGCCCCAGGGATGTTCAGCCCTGGTGATCACACGTCCCTCTGACATCACCACACTGCACTGTGACATCCCTGCCTGTGTCACACCAGAGTTGCTGGAGATTCCATAAATGTTAGTCCACCAGGGCCACAGGCTTGCATGCATGCTCATCTCTGGGATAAATGCAGGCACTGCCCGCTGGCACAGTCCCTTGATGAGGATAGCTGAAGCCAGAAGCAGTCTCTGCCAGTTATAAAGAGGTGTTGTTCTTTTTTTTAGGGGGGGCTGCTTTGAGTTTTCGCTGTGGCATGTGGGATCTTTCCATGTGGAGCACAACTCAGTTGCCCTGGGGCATGTGGGATCTTAGTTCCTTGACTAGGGATCAAACCCATGTCCCCTGCAGGGGAAGTGCAGAATCTTAACTGCTGGACCACCAGGGATGTCCATGGGGTGACTGTCTTTAAATAAACCCTGGCCCACAAAGCAGAGACTTCTGCTGGGGTTGTGATGATTTACTGATGGGTGGGGCCTCCAGAGACCACTCTGTGGCCTTAGAGTCTTGGGTGAGAACAATGACTTTTCCCATCGCCAGAGCTGTTTCCTGGAGCTGTCCTGTGGGGTGTGTAGGATTCTGCAAGAGAACAGAGCCTCTCGGCCCTGCCTGCAGTGGGGGCTGAGAGGCCCATCGAGACCTGGGTGAAGGACTCTTTCCCGCAGACTCCTCCTCTTTCAAGCCGAGAGGGTTCCTGAAGCTACTAGGATGAGGACAATGTGGAACAATAACTGCGAAGGCGTCAGAAAGCATACACGTCCTGTGCAAAAATGATGGATCCCCTGGGAAGCACCCTTTCTCCTATGAACAGAGTTATCTCCCTGGCTTACCAATGCCTCAGGTTTCAACACTCCATCCTCCGCTGCTGTGGTTCACTCCTGGGGAACCTCACCTCCTGACAGATAATAAGTGAAGTTTTAGCCCTGAAATAAATCCCTCTCATTGGGCATAAGAAACCCCGTTTTATTATTTTTTTTTCTTTTAATTTCACCAAAGGAAGAATTTCAGGGGAATAAGTTTCTTCTCTTACGGGTGCCTATTTTTCTGCTCTTAGCACGGGCTGCTGGGTGGTCCAGGGCAGGGGCGAGGGCGCTGAAAGGGGACCTAAGGGTTCCAGCCCCTGAGCCCATGTCATCACTCATCTGAGGACATTTCATGTGCCCTCTCCAGGCGTCTTTCTATTCTCCTGCTCCCATGGATAACTAGAAGGATAAAGTAAGTGGATATGATGGAGAACAGCAAAACATCTTCCCGCCAAAGGTGACTTTCAGGGTTGGAGAGATGTAATTTATTTCTCTGTGGCAACCATCAGGGACGTCGTCCAGAGCTGGTTGGTATATTTCCTGCCTGGGACTGGGGCACAGGCTGCTCTTTTCCAAGCCTGAAAAAGTGACACATTGCCCAACTTGGGCGCTCGGTGTTGGTTTGTGTAGCTGAATTGGTGCGGTGGACATTTCACAGACAGGAAAGGAGGAGACCGCAGAGGAAAAAAAGACAGCTGCTCAGGAGTTCCTTTCTTCATGATGTACCCAGGGTCTAAGCTGGCCTTTCTCGATCCTTGCGACATAATTTCCCATCAAGAAAAGCATGAAGAGTGTTGTCAGTCTCCGCTGTACAATCTGCAGTTTCGGGTTGTGCTCAGATGAATAGAACTGTGAGTTTGCAGAGACATTAATAAGCCTATGCATTTAAATAACCTTTATCTTCCAAGGAGCTCAGAGCATTATAAATGATGGGACATTGCTTTTATTTTTTTTTCCCTTGCTTCAGACACTTAGCATTCTTATAAAACCTGAAATTTCAGTATCATTCTTCATGAGTCTAGTGTACCATCAAGAAAAAAAGAGTGATAACAATGATGTCAACAAATTATTATAACAAAGACTCAGTGATACATACAGAAAAGAGGCAGAAGACTGGAGATTAAATCTCAACTAAGTCATGGATGTGCTACAGTATTTTTAGCCAAGTCACCTTATCTTAGACACTAAATTTTATTACCTGTAAAATTGGGATTAAAATATTTTCATCTGTAGGGTTGTGGTAAGGAAAATGATAAGATAACCTATTTCATTGTAAAGCATTGCACAAACAAGATGATTGTTATAAACATTTCTTAGGATCCGCTGCTCCCCTTAGGCACAGTTTCCTGTTTGTGTAAATACGCCAGGGGGAAACTAAGGCACAGATGGAAAATAGACTTTTTCCTACTGCAGTCTATAAACTCACAACTCCCAAAACTATTAATGAGGCCACAACTCCTATGAGCTTAAAACTCTGTCGCCAAGATGCCGGCTGTGACTTAGAGCCCCCACTGCGGCATCTCTCCTGAGTTCCCCTCCTTCTGGATTCCTTCTTGCAGTTTCTGTCACAAACACCTGTGCCAGGAACTGAAGCCCCATCCTGGCCCCGCTTCTGTGGAGCAGAGTGGCCGAGTCCAGGCTTTCAGATTGTACCTTCTAGGCCTTCCTCCCATCACTCTCTTCCTTGTTGTTCCTACTACGACATCTCAGCAGAGCCCCTCCTATGTTTCCACTAAATGCAGTAGCTTTTGCAGTGAGGCTTTCTGCCTCTTCCTCCCTCCCCAAACCGCTTTCCATGATCTTGCCAGAGCTGTGTAAACAAAGGGCAAAACAAACCATGGCGAGTCTCAGTGTAATGCCTCTCCCCTCCAGAGGTCCCTGTGGACCATAGGATAAGCTCAAGCTTTTCTTCAGGATGAAGAGGGCATTTCATCACTTGGTGTCTCAAACACAGACACTACCATGCCTACCTCCCACTGGAGTTTCCAGCAACACCACGTCCATCCTGAAAGCCCCGTGCGCCTGCCAGTGCCTCTGATGCTCAGGATCTCCCCCTCCCCCACCCCTGCACCTCCTCTGGCAAGCCTCTCATTGTCCTGTGCTCAGGTGTGCCTGCTCCAGGACCAGCCACCCATCACCTCTGTGTCACAGGGCACCTGTCACTTCTCATGGGACTTTATTTACACACAACACAGATTTCTTAGCAGAATCCACTGATGAGGGTTAAGGGGTTTCAACGCTACCGTTTGTGCAAGATTAAGGTTTCTTGTTGTTTATTCACTCAGTTATGTCTGACTGTTTGTGAACAAGATTGTCACCTTCCTTGGAGCCTTGCTCACTGCTGGACAAGTTACTGTAACAGTTGCAGGATTCCTGGTTTTGCCCCCTGTCTTCCTCACTCTCTGCTTGGTACCTGGCCTCCCTACCTGCTCGAGGCAGAGGTTCAGTGGCCTGTTACCCTTCCCTTCCTACACGCCTCCCATCTGGTGTTAGTCCCTCAGTCGTGTCTGCCTCTTTGTGACCCCAGGGACTGTAGTAGCCTGCCAGGCTCTTCTGTCCGTGGGACTCTCCAGGCAAGAACACTGGAGTGGGTTGCCATTTCCTTGTCCAGGGGATCTTTCCAACCCAGGGATCGAAGCTGTGTCTCTTGCCTGGCAGGTGGATTCTTTACCATTGAGTCACCTGGGAAGCTCCCAAGATTAAGGCAGCAAGGAACAAATAACGTTCGACGCTACAGTAGAGCTGTGCGTGTTTGCTTGTGCAGTTATTTGACCAGCTCTGTTAAGGGCTTATGTGTGCCAGATACTGGATTAGATTCTAGGTCACGCAGTACGGCCAGTGCTCTGGGGTGGATGTCCAGGGTGTGGACCATGTAGTGTATACACATAGATTCAGGCGTCCTCCTCATTCCTGAAACCTCTGAATGTGAAAAGTGTTAGGTAGGTGCTTAGTCATATCCGCCTCTTTACGACCCCATGGACTGTAGCCCTCCAGGCTCCTCTGTCCATGCGATTCTCCAGGCAAGAATCCTGGAGTGGGTTGCCATTCCCTTCTCCAGGGGATCTTCTCAATCCAGGTATAGAACCTGTGTCTCCTACACCTTAGGCAAATTCTTGACCATCTGAGCCACCAGGGAAACACCGCATCCCTGGAACCTCTGAGAGTTCTGAAAATAAGGGACCAGAGCCGCAGAGAGTGGTTCCTACCAGCAGGGGTCACTGCAGCCAACCAGACACCCAGACAGCCATCATCGAGAGGCTGGAGCTCTGCCTTGAATTAATAACATTCTAAACGTTTTCTATTTATACGTGAACATTCACATTTCTTTGCCTTTTGGGACCAGACTGGATCTATTCATTCTCCTTAATGGCTTTGTAAACACTGTGGCTTCTGTGACCCGCTCCCCTCCACCCCCCTCGCTCCCTGGCTGTGGACCGCCTCTCGCTACACCCAGTGAAGAGTGATTTGATTTTGATTGTATTCATTTCCTATACGGAGAGAGGCTGTAAGTGAATCGTACATCGGTTCAAATGACTTTCTGTTTTGAGAGTGTTCCCACGGGGGTGCGATTCTTTTAATTTATTTAATCTGATGTGCTTTTTCAGAATCCCTTGCTCTTCTGCAGAACAGATGGGAGGGGATTGCGCGGTAGACTCTAGCTCTCTCTCTGCTCCCTGGGGAGACCTGGGTCCTCTGGACAAAGCCCAGGGGCTTCTTGGAGCTGTGTGCTGCCAAGGGGGCTACAGAGGAGTTTCTTCAGCAGTGTGAGGTCTTTGACCTCTCCGTGAGGCCTTGCTCTTGGCCCCATCCCTATAGCCAGCCCCCCTGTTTGGTCTGACTGGATAAAAAAGAGTACAGAGCCGTCCACATCCTCATCACTTAGATCCCGGAATCCTAAACCCTCTTTGGTCAACTGTGGAAGCATCACTGGTTGCTTCCAACAATACATGCTG